>CAJQUW010010044.1:0-114179 GCA_907163375.1 Prostheceraeus crozeri
CTGGTTGACGAAATTGCGATACCGTTGAAACAAATATAGGATAAAACAGGGAAATTGCAATTTAAATGATTCCATACAAGTTAATCGCAATTTTATGTTAACTAAAATTACAACTTTCGCAATTTCAAAAACAGCTTGAGTCTGTTAATGATCAATGCAATTAAATTTTAGCATAAATTGCAATTTTGGGGTTTAAAATAACGCCTGATTTCGCATCAGGTAATTGCAATTAAATTCTAAACAAAATGTAATATATATTTATAATGACAACTAACAGCTCGGTCCTACCAAATATGGGCTCTACTGCATTCATTTACTTAAGTGTTCTACCAGGATGTTTCTTCCAGGTTGTCTATGAAAGCTTCCTTATTCACACGGGATCCGTATATCTCTGTATATAAATCGCTCAACACCGCTGATGTATACTTTATCTATTTTGAACATAGTAGGATGTCGGATGATTATCTGAAAAGAAAAATAAATGCTCTTCGACATTCATATAAATTATTTTATCTGATTTTATCGGCTAAGCAAGTCAATAGTCCATTTGAGATGTTTGACCTCACCTGGTGTCCCTGGTGTATTGTGCGAAATTGAATATATTTTGTGTGCGTTATCGCTATTTACCAGGTACTACATGTGAATAACATTTTGTTTACTTAAGTGTTTTACCGGGATATTTCTTTCATGTTGTCTATGAATGTTTCCTTATTCACACGGGAACACGGAACTATCACGTTGAATCAGACGAGACCGGCAAATCACGGAAAATCGCAACCTAACTTCGATTATCTTTAAAAATCAGATTACATCAAATTATATAACCTGATGTGACCAATAATTCAATTTGATCATCAGAATATGTCAAAAATTCGTATACTTCGCCGAGGATCCCAAGGTCCACTGAACGGTCCCAGTATGAGGTATACAAAGTCAACTCACATGGAGTTAATCTTATGATTCGCAAAAAAGCCGCTTTCTGTTAATCAATTGGAAGGGCCGGGAACTTTTGGTGAAGAAAATAAACGATTACTAAAAGACTGTTATGACTGTGTTTACTGTTATGAAACTTTACCAAATGAAGAATATCTTAGATGAATAGTGTTTTTGCTAATAACATGTCCCGAATACTGCATCAATGCGCAGATAATCGCCAAGGCTTACATGAAATTAGCAGAAACTTCATGGTAATCCAAACCCGGTTATTGTTGTCATCGTTTCCAAGACATCAGCTGTTTTTAAAACAATCAGTTTTCAAACAAAATAAAATTAATGAAAGATCCTACATGAATCACAAAGGCATTGCACTAAACATAGTCAAGAGGATATATTAACATTTCCTATACAAAATATGTGAGTTTGACGGCAATGTGGCTAATACAACGCTCCAAATTTGAACCCCACAAGCAAGGAATATCCGCGCATGCGATTCGACATTTTCTCAGACGTTGTACGCATATGCTTTTCTAGACCCGTAGGCCCTATATTTCTGTATATAAATCGCTCAACACTGCTGATGTATGCTTTATCTATTTTGAACATAGTAGGATGTCGGATGATTATCTGAAAAGAAAAATAAATGCTCTTCGACATTCATATAAATTATTTTATCTGATTTTATCGGCTAAGCAAGTCAATAGTCATTTGAGATGTTTGACCTCACCTGGTGTCCCTGGTGTATTGTGCGAAATTGAATATATTTTGTGTGCGTTATCGCTATTTACCAGGTACTACATGTGAGGGGCCATTCACTTATTACGTCACGCAAGGGGGGTGGGAGGGTGTCAGTTTAAGCGTGACGAAGTGTGATGAGGGGGTGTGTGGGTGTCGAAAATCGTCGAAATTTGCGTGACGTAATAAGTGAATGGCCCCTGAATAACATTTTGTATAGTAAACACATATAACACTGTATAATAATATGTATTTTAATCTTTGAATAAAGTATTTTGTTTAAAGACAATAGTCTGTCCCAGTAATGCGATTTGTGTGGACGCAAAATGTGACTTGCTTTACCTAGCTATGTCATAATGTCTATGGCATACAATAGTGATGAAAGGTGAATAGCATTGTTAATTATTCCTTTTTTTATCTGCGTAATTCCACATAATTCAGTTTTACATCCTTCAATGAACGCATATATACTGGATAAATTCTTATGAGCATTCAATGACACTGAACGGAAGTCTGTTCTTAGCTATAATCTATGGCGACCATTTAGTACATATGATGAAGTGTCAGTTTATGTTATACAATTTTATGAGACTGTTGTTTATATATATGGCTGTCATTGTATTTTTGAATATAAACAATACACTTTCTTCAACACCTGTGTGATGAACGAAACAGCTGATGATTGAAGAGAGCTGTTTCTAGAGAAAAATATGATTAAATGAGCTTAAATAAACTTAATGAGAATTAGTATGCAATGTTGTGCTATGTATTTAAAAGCATGATTAAGTACGATTTATGATACGTTTGAAATTGACGAAGCTTCGCGATTCCTGCTTATACTGCTACATGTCATCTACGTATTCATGCACAGAAATTAATAAATTTCTGCGCTATATTGATTTATTTACCAATCGGATCGGTTACAATAGATGGTATCTTCCATAGATTTAGGAGAGAAGAACATCTCAAGTTCAAATGTTGACCGCTTGTACTACAAAAGAAGCGAAAAGAAGGATCCTTCCGATTAGTCTCTACAAACTCCTAATCTCACGTTCCCTGGGATGAATGTGTATGAGCTCGGTATAAGGATCTAGTGTTTCTCAACAATCCCATGGATATGACGGCAGCGAATATTCGTACCATAATAGACCTGTATGATAAAGATCTGATAATCAAAATTTTTATATTTAACCCGACAGGTTGCAAGATTCGAATGTAAGAATCTAGTTAGGGACCGATTAGGCTTAGTCTCTATAATAAGTGATTTTGAAATCCTAGCGGATCATTTTTGTAGTGGTGGGTATTTCGGAGCAAATCTGCGTGTAATTAGTTATCAGCTTATGGCTATTCCATCACAACATTTAAAAAGTATGTTCGGCTGTCCTGAATTATAAAACACTGGTAATATTAGCAAGATGTGTGTGAAACTCCACATGAAGCCTGACTGGAATCGCCACACGGTTTGCTGGATTAATCCGGTGTACTCATGCCAAATTTACTAAAATATAACTCTCCGGAGAGCACAATAAATTATAAATGGAGTTAATCCAGAGAGCTTTTTTCCACGTATCCGGTAGTAATGATTAAAAAGCAAGATATTCAGCGGATACCAAATATTTATTATATAAATTGCCAATATTTCGCCTTACGGCTTTATCAAGGCACAATAGAAACAGAGAGATTTTTTTTAATAAATGGAGTCAACAGTATGTCTACAAGGCCTGGATATCCTGGATAAATCCTGATTTCGAAAATTTGGCCTTGATAGCCTGGATAAATCCTGATTTCGTCGAAATTGAAAGTTGTGAAAACGTTCTGAGCTAAATTTTTAACGTCAATAATGTAAATAAAATGTAATTATGCTTTTCTGTGACTTCATATTAGTTTGTGCTTTTCGCATTCGTTTGCTAACATGAACCAATGTCCGTGTGTGTTTTCTTTCTGTTTCAGGTTGCATGAGTTAATTTAGGCTTATTTTCGCGCACATGAATTTTCGAACTCGGTGGATGTCTCAGACTTTGGAAAGATATTAGCGACTTCTACCTGGTGTCCCAAAAGTCGCGCACAACTTCAAAAGCTGTCATTGGCTTCAATTCAATCATATTCACATGCGATTTTTTTAAAGAAGATCGGATTTAATTCAGATCGGTGAATTTGATGTAGCACATTTGTTTTTATACAATAAAAACTTAATTGCCAATTTTTTTGCTGAGACTTCAATAGCTAAATCCATGTATATCGATGAGTAGAAGATACTGATTTCAAATTGACATTATACTTAGCCAATAACTTCTGTTAGTTATAAACTTCTGTCTAGTGTCACACCGAGGTAGGTTGGAGAATGATCGTGTTTGACACGAGTGCGTTCATATAAATGTCCAGCGCCGTTTCGCATTGGCTGTTATTGAGGTGGAAGCTCGATGCAACGGTTTTCATCACACTAGGTCGAAGACTCCAGTCCTCTGCAATATGCTGCCATCTTTTCCATGTCGCTGTTCAAAATTTCGTTTAATTTGGCGAACTCCTTTTTCTTGGTGAGCGCAGCAAATGTCGTCAGCATAAATGAATTTTCTGCTCTGGGTAACTGGGAGGTCACTTATGTACAAATGGAACAAAATCGGGGCGAGGACTGATCCTTGTGGTAACCCGTTTAACTGGGCTCGCCATTTACTCGTTTTGCCGTCAATATGCACGCGGAATCGTCGATTTTCCGAGAATAATGCCATAAGGAGCACCACCCAACGTGGTAGGACTTTAGAAATTTTTATCAAGAGTCCTCTCTGCCAAACGGTATCGTAGGCCGTTGTTAAATCGAGGAAGACGGCCCCTGTTTTCAATTGCTTCTGAAATCCGTTCTCAATGTACAGGCCTGTGATTGCTCCTCAAATTCCTCAGATTCCTCAAATATTATTTCAACTCCTCAACTCCTCAAAAATTCCTCAAATATAGCTTAACTAAGAGAAATTCCTCAAATGTGACACATTTCAGACTAAATTTAGGATAATGTATTGTTTTTTGGCGAATGGTGATGATATGTAAACTTCCAATCAAGAAGCTGAGATAGGATCCTGTAACATGTATCCTACATCCTGACTCCTGAGCTTGAACAATTATGATTTATAGCGTGTTCTTATTTCACGTCGTTTTCATTTCTGGAAGCTACATGTCTGCAGATGTTTGGGTTCGTCCGTACTTTTGCTATGCAGAGAAGTCTGAAGTTGTTGTCTGTCGAACTCCTTAGTGTAACACTTTCACGTATTTAATGAGTGAAGCACTGCGATCAACCTACAGAAATTGTATATTTGAACACAGCAATCAATTTTAACTTCCAACATCATAATGTTGCGGAGAATCCCAACAATAAAATGCTTATTCAATTATTTTCATTAATTATCTTGACCTGTTTCACAGCCTTCATTATGTTTCTGCGACTATATGGTTGCCAAATGCATGCCTGTGCTTCTTAAAGAACTTTAGGATACTTTAGGATAGGCATCGATCTTCTATATCCTTTTCTATTCTTTCTATGTGATAACGTATAGTTGGCCTAGCCCACTTGGATTTCAATGCTCTTATCAACTGAAGCTTTTGCTTTACTCATTCTCTTCCATTATATTTCCGCTGAATATGAACACATCCGATGGGGTAAAGCGGATGATCTCTAAATGTGGTGTCTATATGCCTCCTGGTCACTAGTGTGTGGGAGTTAGAAGCTTATAAGGCTGTGCTATCCCATGAGTCTGCAGCTACGTTTTCCAGGGTTTGCAGACCGACATCTGAACACAGGTTGGTGTGAAAGTAATGCACACATCATTTATCGTTGTATGCGAACTTAGATTAATGAAGACATTCAAACCACATATTACTGGGTTGGTAGATTTTCAACGTGGGTATATTGCAAGATGTGGATGTCAATTTCTCAGCGGAACTTCATACGAATGGAGGTGATACTCTTTCACTCTTTGCCTAGATGAGACCAACGACTTAGCTGGCAAGCCTGTTCCTAACATTTATTTTGTGTCGTCTGAGAGAATTCATGTTCATTTGAATGTAGATTGGAGCGATATGATCAAAGCGCTGACAAGTAAACAAGAGCCACCAAAAACTTATGCAGTAAAAAGTAATATATGAATATATTCGTGTGTAATGTGGCGTATCCTTCATAATACTGAATTTTTGTGAGTCACCAGCAATGCATTCCGTCAACGATTTTGATCTTTTTATAGTTATGGGTTACTCTCCTCCAAAAATTTGTCTAAAATCTGTCAAAATTAGTCGTTGCAATAGCCACGGATGCCTGTATTTAGGATATTTCCTACATTCAAAAAATTGCAGTATACGAATCTGACAAGTATAATTGAACTGGCGACGGTAGCGCGAAGCACAGCGATATCAGTAGCTTGATCTGACATTCTCTGTTCGACACATTCTGAGCAGATAGAGATAAACTGAGCAGATAAATTCGTAACAACGCGGGAAGTGATTATGACCAGGCCAATATCCCTTTGTAATATACACAACTTCTAAAAGTGTGGTGTGGTCAACCCTGGGGTTGCCTTCTTCGACTTTCATGACTTGCAGTTCGGCCCAAAATCCATGCTAAAATTTGGAGGTTTTTTTGCAATTACCATTTTAGTCTCCGTTTCCATTCCTCAAATTTTTCAAGGAAAATCCTCAATTTTTCTCATAGGCTAATCACAGGCCTGCAATGTATGCAGTCAGAGCTAGCACTTGTTCTTGCGTGCTACAACCTTTACGAAATCCCGCTTGAGCAAGATCCAAGCAATTGTCCACAGTGCTCGATATTCGACGTAGGATTGCTTTCTTTAGAACCTTGAATGTCACGGATAAGAGTGAAATAGGTCGGTAGCTGATAGCTTTAGCCATGTCCTTCCCTGGTTTAGGTAAAGCTATGATTTTCGTACGTCGCCACTGTTCAGGGATAGCTTGTTGCGTTATGCAGCGTGTAAAGAAGTGCGCTAGCCATTGTAACGCTTTAGGACCAGTGTTTTTAAGAAACTCAGGTAAGACATTATCGTACCCAGCCATTTTACCGTTCCTCATGTCTTTTATGGCATCGAGAGTTTCTTCCACCGTCAATGGGTCGGGTTTTGCGGTGCTATTCGATTCGGCGCGATGTGCGAAGTCATACCACAATTTGTTAGCTTCTTTCACTTTAGGCTTGTCACAAGCAGACTTTCCGTGTTTCACCAAATGACCATCGAAGGTGTTCGGATTCAAGCTTGACCTTCCCGAAGGGCTATTTGTTTGGCCTGAACTCAGTTTTCGAAGGAGGTTCCAACTTTTCCTGCTTTAGTGGGTAAAATCCAGGTCGCTGGTGTCTTTTTCCCACCTTCTCTGCCGAGCGTCATTGAGAGCCGAAATCAGTTGGTCAGCAATTTCTTTATCTTCTGTTATAATAGTACGTAATCACTAATCAGTTGGCATTCCTCATTTTGGTCCAATGCTAAAATGGACGTGTTAATGTCATGTTACCACTTGAAAGCATGATGAAAGAAAATTCCTCTCATGTTCAGCATTCCATATACACCTTATGGTTTTCTTGATAATCCTTGTTACCCTCGCCATACCAAGGGGCTGATTTTCTAAATCACCTATAAAATGATTGTAATTTCTTTGGAGATCATTCTTACCGAAATTTCTTTTACGACTTCGTCTTTCGATGCATTTGGCATATCGTCTTACCATTGGTTAAATATCTGAAGCTTTACAATCAATGATGAGTGATGAGTCCCGATAGCTAACGCCCTACCGATCCCGTTGTCAATTGTGTTTTAGGTGTCCAAAGGAAACCAAAGTTGAAACATGGGCTTTGTTTTTTCCCTTACAATACAACACCGACAAGTACTAAAGCTAGATGCACAGGATGCAGAGCTGCTGGTGAGGCACCGAGGGCATGTAATCTAACAAATCAAAAGTGTCATGTGTATAATTCACCGGTGTGCGGTAAGCATGGATCTGTTATCGACGTTTTGTGTAATGGATGTTCACAGAAATAGACAATGTCTATTCATATTTACCATATGATTTGTCGCATCGTTGTATGGTATTATCATGGTTATTTTTTAATGAAATACAAACATTCGCACGTATTCTGCATGTTATTCTATACATTTTAGCATGGAACATTTCAATTATCAAGGAAAACAGCTCCAAAAATTAAAATCATTTGGTGATTTTTAAAATCACCCCTTGGTATGGCGAAGATGGGCACGACCTTGGTAGGGCGAGGGTTAAATGAGTAGCGGCCAATCCTCTTGACCTCCACTTAGCAAAAATTTGTCCCATTAAAAAGATGCGTTGCGAAATAAAATTATTTGAATGATATCACATCTAGTATGGTATATCATTTAAAATACATGCTCACAGCTTTTGGAGATTCCAAGCAATCAATCAGAAATTAAATATTCCGACTTTCTGTCGCGCACTCTTACTTCGCTAGAGATCACTGAATACACTTGTCTAAAAAGTATTCTAAGAGTAGTATTTGTAATAAATCAGATAAGAAAATAGTTAATTTAATGCATTGAAATGAAATCCAGATGGAAAGGATTCTGATGCAACTTTTGAGGTTACTTAGAGTCATGCTGAAAAAGTATGAAAAAGTTAGAAATTGCCCAAAGTCATTCCCTCTTACGGTATCTATTTCATACTTCCCGTTGTTTGCAGATGGAGCCAAGACGGAGGCGTCCGGCTGCCTCGAAATTTACCGAAAGGCCATCATTTCATATTCGGTTATGGTTTCCAGGGACTAATTCATACTCTGAAACATTATACGTCAACAACTGTATGTTTGACAAGTATTCTAACGAGGAGAAGCTGATGTTTGCAATTGGACAACGTATCACAGTGAAGCACAACCACGCAGATGTTAGTGCTGTGCTACTAGGTAGAGGAACGTTCGAAAAGATGGAATCCTTGGAGTCGGATTTAGATGACATTGCTTCCAAAGGGTATCAAACTAGTGATGCTATATCTCGTATGGAAAGAATTCTTGACAAATCTTCTGATACCGATCATGTGGAAACCGATGAGGAGGTGCCCTTCGAAGGCAAGCCTGCGAAGATTCGAAGGCAGAATGCGCTGAGTAGAGGGAAACCAGAGAGTTTCATCAAACAAGCTTGTCCTGATGCTTTCGCTGCGTTGCAGAAAGAAGAAATAGCTGCAGAGAAGAGGAAAGTAGAAGCCTTGACATCGTGTAGTTCAACACCAAAAAGAAGAAAGGAACCAATGAAGTTCAGTTTGACTCCAATAACATCACGAACTAATGATGGATTTGGAAACCGAAGGGATGAGCAAAACGATATTTCTGGTTTGAAAGCAGCACTGCATCTGGTACTTGCCGAACTGCGTGTGCAGACGAGTGCATTAAAGCAGTTAATCGATGCGTTTACTGATCTGAACGAATCCCTTGCTTACTTAAAGTGTTCTGAAGACGAAGATATACCAAAAGAAAACGCGAAATACAGTGGTGTTGACGGGCATTTCATGCTAGAATCATTAAATACTGCAAACCCAAATGTTTTCGCTCGCGATTTCCTCAGAAAATCCTACACTATCGAATATTTAAAGGACCGGATTCTTTGTCCTAAGGGCAAAACGAACAAACAAAAGTTTTCAGAAGACGGTGTGATGATACTCCAGGGGGCTGTGAAGAAGTGGTTCGGTGGTCGATACAAGTGGTCGTTGATTGTTAAGAGTGTCAATCAGTTTCTACGTCAGCTGAAATCGAATGATGAAGTCGAACATACTCGTATATCATGAGCTACTTTGTGTGAAAGATTTAACAGATGGTGACATCGTTGTACAAAGACGATGTCACATTGTTGAAAGTGAAAATTGAAAGGATTTCCGTTTCTTTTGATGCCATAATTCTCGTAAAGAATGTAAGTAGTTGACGTTTTCAAAGATGAAAACAGTAATTATCTGCATGCAGTAAGCATGATTTTATGAACTCCGTATACACTAGGTCGAATAAGCGTATCGACCTTTGGTGGATGGTATGACACTAATGAAAGTTGCACATGTTTCGGGCAAACCATGGGCGAGCGTCAGTTCTAGAATGTTTTGCAAGGTAAAAATGATAATTGATCCTCTATTTATGTGCGTACTTACATTGAAACGAAAACTTTAATCCTAATATAAATCGCATACGCGAGATAGCAAAATATCCTCTGTCCTATACGAATGACGCTTACTCATGGTCAATCTGAAACATGTAGTCAACTTAAATGAAAATAACACTAGCCTACTCAGGGAACGTATTTGAGCCTACTCTTACATGTATTTGAAACGTAAGGCATACGGAGCATATCAAACTATCATAAAATAGAAACTCGCTTCCAACCTGTAATTGGTCGATCATGTCATTTTTACATAGTATTCAACTAGTTGTAATGATTATTAGTCAATTGTTTGATTTTTGATAAACTGTCCGTGAGTATTTCGTCCTGCATGTGATTATTATTCTTCTGTAAATTAAGTATAAACTGCTTCCGTTAGATGCTCTATGAAGAAATTTTGCGAAAGCTTGTAATTTTAAACATACGTTTCTTTACATATTTACATTGAATTCAAGTAATTACGAAACAGTATTTGATTCAAATACACTATTTTTTAAAGATATTGTTTTCTACTTCAAAATCATGTACTAATTGAACTAATCTTTTGATTTGTTCACAATACTATTTAAGTGTTCTTCGTAACTATCGCATACCTGTATAGATTTTTTAATTTTACTGTTCATCCGGAAATATCAAATCAGTCACATACGTTAAATTAAAGACTTAATTTAATTGAACTAATTCTGCACGTGAGCACATATCGTATATATTTGATTAATCGTGTATAATTATTTACAGGGTGGCGGCCGAGCCCGGGAATCGCCCTTAAATTTTAGCGAAATAGTCAATTAGCCCTTAAATAGCCCGGGAATGCCATTTTGTGATAGTTTTCCACTAAGTTCAATGTGCATAATTTCTTGATTTCAATTGCTATTAATATAACTTATTAAGTCCACTATTTCAATTGAATTTCTTCGAATCTCAATTGATGCAACCCAGTAAACATAAATGTTTGTACAACATCTGGATGAAATATTCATGACTTCATGAATTTGTTTCATTTCCACATGACGGTGCCAATGATGCCTATGAGGCGATGGTACTGTGTCGTTGACGCGTCGCTATTGTGAAATCACTAATGAAGAAGTTTTGTAAATGAGTAACGTTTCATCTTATAAAAACAATTAATGGCTATTCACATCGAAGTCGTGTACATAATTGGGTTGACTATAATTCGTGCATACAAGTATAAACTCGCAACCTATCGACAGGGTTATGCGAAAAGTCGTTTTTGTGTGTGTTTCGGAACGTGCTTACGTGTAATTTTGTAACAGACTCACAGTATGGCAAATCATGCAACCTCAATTTTGAAGTTGTGAGTCGTGCTAAGAAGTCATACATAAATTACCTTTTATCTTCACATTATTAATTTCGTGAGTTGTAAGATATTTTACAACCTCAAAACTTTTTGAGCAGTAAAACGTCTGAGTGAGAATCGCACAATTTAGCACTGTTGGCTACTTACACACTTACACCTACATCCTCACCAATTTGAGGAAGGATATCAATCTGAAATGATGCCAACAAAATTCTACCAACGTTGCCAGTGACAAAAAGTGTATTAGAGTTTTCGTTGGCATTTCGAATGAAAATCAACAGCTAAGCTAAGTGATTAGTTCGAAGCCTTACAGTAAATCATGACAAGAAGGCAACCAAACCAATGTGGCTTATGTATGGACCACAGCTTCCAAATGCCTGGGTCGCTAACTTGTGGAACCATTTCGAGCTTCTTCCAGCGGTGAAGATTTCGTTCCTTGCTGCGTCAACGTCAATGCCAGAAACGCGGGAAATATATCAATAAATACCATTCTAAGTAAGAAATTGAGTAAATTTAAGTACACCGACTTACTAATCGACGCTCAAATAAAACCTTTAATATTTCAAGAGTACAGGATTAGCTGATAGCCTATTAAAAAGGTTATACTTGATAAGCCTATTGTTTTATAAGTAATCAGAGCCGTACAAGTTTTTTGATAAAACTTAATTAGACCTGCACATTTAGATAATCTTACATTTAGCTGCTTAATTATTTTTTGAATCAAGCACAGGTGATCAGACACTTATTCAGTGGCTTGTTGCCGTGAACTGTTCATGAGGTCTAAATGATTTTACAATGATAAAGGTATCATTTTCATACTAGCTGATGATCAAAAATATTTCCTTTTCATTAACTGATTAATTCTGTTTTCATAACTTTTTTTCATTTAATTTTTGCCTTTAGTCAGTTTGCACCACCATCGCTATCTTTTGATTTAAGAAAGATTATAATACCTTGATTCTCCAGTATTATATCTGACTTTGCTGGAAACATCAGACACAAATTTTATGACAGACGGTTACCATGCGTCTACTGCTTCTACGCAAACTTATCATACGAAAAGGATGATAAGTTGGAGTACTTCTGGCGTTTACGGTTGTTTTGTTTTACCCGGTTCCGTCCGGCAGATAGAATGCTTCGTATCAAGACAATACGAAGCGACACAACCAGTAGGCAAGTGCATGCCTACTGCTGGCGAGGAGATGGCCATTCCGATACCAGTGGGGTACTACCATGCCGAAGACAAAGCTGGTCATACAGGGTGACTATCATTAAACTCGGAGGCAGGATCCACAATGGCCTACCCCACCCCCTACCTCCGAAGAGTGGCGGCGGCCATCGCTGAGGGGACCTTGAACGAGTCATAGCTAGATACTCGTATACCTTAAGGGAGGAAGATCAAGGAACTTTGCTGCATATCCCAACAGCTAAGCTACGGCAGTCAGGATCCCGAGCAACATCAACTTAGTATAGTCACTGAGGAAAGGCAATGAGAATAAGACATCAAACTTCCGACACCAGAGCTGCAGCGGCGAAAGGCCCCTTTTAGTCGCCTCTTACGACACGCAGAGGAACGTCGGTCCTATTCTATTCAGTCCCGCGAATCGCACGAACAAGTGGCGTTTGAGGTCTTCGTCCAGTATGGCAGTTTCCTGGCTTCTGTGGTGACATTTCCTGACAACTTGGTGTCAACGTGCCATTGCATCAACATGTACGTTTTGATATCATGGTTGTTGCTTGTCATTTGTTGCTTCAACTTAACATGCATGATCATTTCAGTCTGATAAATCGGCTGAATACAACTTTCTAGAATTTTATGAATCAGATGATGAAAATGAAGAATTTTTGATCTTCGGAAAGTTCAGGAAATTAGCTTTTTTGTCGATATGAAATCATTCAGATCCCAAGCAGTTCATTAGGTGCAGGCCATTGAGGAAAAGGTCATGCTTATAAACTTAAGAACCAGCGCTCACAGAATTCAAAAATTTCGATAACTGAGTGCAGTAAAGTCAAATATCGTTCATTATCTAATACGTCAAAATTTAGTTTCAAAATTCAAACAGGAAATGTCTCAAATTTTATGATAAAGATAGTTTAAAGAAGTGTCAGGACAATTTTGAGCGGTGCAATTGGAATGGCATATCTGGTAAATCTGAAAAATAGGGTGGAAGTTCGGAAAAACAGCCCGGGAATTTGAGGCTTGAAATTTGGCCGCCACCCTGTATTTAGCATGTTATGATGTGCATTTAAAATGTCTTTCGAGTTTTAAAGCCTGTTGTAGATTTTTATTCATAACAAGTTCAATACAAGTGGAGAGAGGACGAAAATGTTCACTCGGTGTCTCATGGCCACTGTTGGAACAACTTCGAAATTATGTTTATATAGATAAATAGAAAAATTAGTGTACCTTTGTTATGTCAAATAGGGATAAACAGAAATGAGTGTCGTTGGTCCGCTGTTCGTAGTTGCATCCGAACACAACCTTTGACAAACCTGAAAGATATACCCTGACACCATTGATGGAAATGTTTCTGTCTCGCGACCGACGTGTTGCTTCTCGCTTCAGCCTGCTAAAACAAAGCGGTTTAGTAATTCAATCATGAATTTTTATAAATAATTTTTTCAATTCTGTGTATTACAAACTCAACATTATATTTCCCGTTTTTTCTCTGTATTTGCTCGGTTTCATATTGTCAGTTTTCACCTAATGATGCGTACTGTACATGTTGAGAAACAAAGAATTTACTTCCTTAGTTAAAGATATAATCCAAACCAATTTAAAGATGAAGTTCAAGCTAGTCAGAACTAATTTGGCATATATATTTGACAACATCTATATTTAACCACCGTTTTCACCAGGATCCTAAAATATAATTTTGCAGTCAACACCTGCCTATCAGTCATCTACGCCTTCCATCAATGATGTTGCGGTAGCAGAAAAGTAGTCGTTTGATCGTTTACTGTCTAAGACATCTTTTTTGGCTTGTTATACTGCCAAAGTGATTAAAACTGGCTTAGGCGTTGCGAAAAGAAGATATCTACGCGTTGCAAATAGGCAAAATAGGGCCTACATGTAGGCGTACACCTAGTCAGATTAGCTCACGTTTGATCTGTCTTAAGACATGATTGAGCCAAAAGTGTCCTTAGTCAATAACCTTTGGCAGCCTTAGTCTCAAGATAAGACTAAGACTGCCATTGAAGAAAATGACTTCAGACAGGCACTTTGCATTTGCTAAGACCAACATTTATCTTATTTTTATAGGAGCGGGGTTTCACTGATAATTCGCGCTGACGTCCTCTTTCTTGCGTATGTGTTTTTGTGTCATGTATCTTGTGACTCGTGACTTCCGATGAGCACAGCTGGCACGGAAGCTTATTGTTACAGTTCGTTCTACTGTATATGTGTTTTCGTTTTACTGGAGGACTTTCAAATTAATAGTGTGTATATAGGGCCCTAATTTGTGAATTGAAAGTTTGAGAACCGTTTGTATAATTCGGTTAATTAGAATTGTTTATTAATGCCATGTTCAATGTTTTGATTTTTGCTATCAATATAATGAGGAATATTTGAATAACACCCTTGACAATCAATACTATGGCTATATTATATATGGCTATTCGTGACAAATATGTGATAACGATCATCTCATGACACTGTGTTAAAGAAAGTGTGCATTACGTGTTCATCATTGCCGAGGTCAAGACTTACAATTGTTAACAGCAAAATATGGGCGGGGAAGAACAGAAGTATACATGTGGTTGAAATGACGTAAGTAAAGATCAATGATAGGCCGAATATATGACACTAATGTAATGAAGAGAGGACAGTTTTGTGAAATATAATTGTCTTGCAAGACTAAGACAAGACACTTAACGTGCAAATGTTTTTAAGACACCTTTTCTAAAATAAGACTCCAACCGTGGATTAGCTAGACCACATGATTTTTTATCGCAGTACCCTTTGCAATTGAATCAATGATATTAGTTTTGTTATTCATTAATTCAACATAAATGGTCAACCAGTTAATCATTTTTCAGAATGGCTTTCTCGAGAAATTATTTTGAAGTGCTACAAGATTTGGATGGCGCGTCTGATTCTTCCGAAACTGCTACATACGCGTAAGTGAATAATACTGATAAACACATTTTCAATCAACTGGAATTAGTGAAACCTACACCATAACGTAGCGGACATCGTGTTTTTTTTTTGCAGATCCGTCATTCCAGTCCTCGCACAGGAAGGCTCAGATGATTCACTGGATGATGAGCGGTTGATGGAAGGCATTCAGTCATTCGATTGTGATCTAGACGATAGTGATAATGACGATACTGATGGAGAAATCGAAAGCGAAACCGAAATGGAGGCTCAAGATGTTCAATGCATGTCATATCCATTACCTGTTCCCAATGATGGGTTTCTGTTCGTGTCAGCAGCTCTCGTAATCTTGGTTCTAGAGAAGAACGTATCTGCTATTGCTTTCGATTCCATTATGTCATTTCTGACGGTAAGAGTAATATTTGTTTACCAGTATTAATTATTCTTATTTCCTAAGTCAAGATTGAATCGTTCATCAGGCAGATATTTGAAATTACTTTTTCCAAATGTTGTTATTTCGAATAAAAAGATGCAGTTCATGCTATAATAATTACATGCCGCAAACATAGTCTTGGAATTAGACGGCCATTCCACGAAAATGTCAACCATCATGATGAAAAAACTGAAGAATTATCTTCCTACTGTAAATATCTCAATACTGCATTTCTTTGAGTAGTTGCTGCTGGTAGAGTTTTTGAATGAGTTCGACTCAAACCAACTGTCGCTTGCCGGGCAAGTAGGCCTGAAATAGTGGTACGTGAATTTTTTGTCATTTACGTGAATTTTTTTCTCAGATAGGGTGGACACCCTGATGTATATGTATGCCCTCCATGTCTAGTATCACTACACATTTAGTCAAATTATCATATATCGCTTTGGTGTGGCAGTGCTGATATAATTGCTTCAAAGGTTGCGTCAGTTACGAATGGAATTACCCTATATCATTTTATCAGTGTAGCTAGAAAAAGTTTTAATCCATCATTATAAAGATCATGGCTTATGAATAGCTAATTGTGCAAAATACTTCATTACCGAAACTTGATATGTCGTTTTTGAGTAGAGTAATTCCTACTTAATTTAGTTTGAACTTCATTTAGCTGCAATATTCGACTTTGAGCCTACGGACAATCTATAGAGTTAACCGTGTACTACACTTAGACATAGCATTTTTATTATTCATGAATAATTATTAATTTTCGCAAAATCAGGAGAGATTCTCTGATAGAAAAATAGTGCTGTCTCGACGTGCTGGACGCCGAAGGCCCGTCAACGAGTACTTTCTTTATTCGTGTACCAATAAATATATTAATCAAGGCAGCACTATTTTTCTAAGAGAGAATCTCTCCTGATTTTGCGAAATGCATCGACTGACTCGGAAACTAGTCAACAATGTGTATCCATGATTTGTCTTTATGCAAATTTGTTTTATACAGGCTTCTTATTGATATGTTTACTTTTTTCAGATAATTGGATTCTTACAACAAAAAATTTCGTGGAAAAGAATGGTGAGACAAGTGAAGAGAAGTCTTTATTTTGGTGATACAGTACCATACCAAGTTGGAGAAGATGGTGGAAACTCATGGGTTACTTTTGATCTTCAACATCAGATAGAAATTCTGCTACATCGCTATCAGGTTACCATAGAAAAATATCGGGAGATACTTAAGAATGACAATGGTGATATTTTACATTCTTGTGATCATCTGAGTTCTACTGATCCATTTATTCTGCATCTACATTTGTCAACAGATGGCGGTCAACTGTACCGTTACCGAAAGCAGACACTGTGGCCTGTTCATGCTGTACTGCTTGATCTTCCTAATTATATCCGGTGGAAACCAGAAAACATAATAACCTTCCGGTTGTGGTTGGGTAAAGCAAAGCCAAATTGGAGCGAGTTTCTGTCAGAATTTCTAGAAGATTCAATTATTGGTAAAGTCATCACTCTTCGTGTCAAAGACTCGCTTATCAATGTAACTGTAAAAATTCATACGGCCGT
Source organism: Prostheceraeus crozeri (assembly GCA_907163375.1). Taxonomy (NCBI): domain Eukaryota; kingdom Metazoa; phylum Platyhelminthes; order Polycladida; family Euryleptidae; genus Prostheceraeus; species Prostheceraeus crozeri. The sequence goes on from CAJQUW010010044.1 coordinate 17,229, forward strand.
TTTCGATTTACCGGCACTGGCATCTATATTAAATCATACTCAATATAATGGAAAATTTGGTTGTGTATTCTGCTGCAATCCAGGGACTGTTACTAAAGTCCGTACCGGGCATAGTCGTAAATATGGACCAGTGGTAGATCCGTTGTCAGACGAATTATATTCATATTATTCTGAAGTTGCGCATGATGCACAGGAAAATGTTTTCGGAAGCAAAGGTCGTTCATGCTTAAGTGGTTATTTACAAATTCCCTCTGGTATCTTACTAGATCCTCTCCACCTGATGTTTGAAAACTGTGCGAAATTGTTATTGCAACGGCTTGTGGATTCTTCATTCTTCCGTGAAAAATATTATATCGGAAGTCATGTCTCACATTATGAGAGGATTTGTAGTAAGATAAAGATATCGTGTTTTCTGACCAACCCCAAGTCTTTGAAAGAGATGTCATATTGGAAAGGCAGAGATTTCATGAACTTTTTATTCTATTACAGTCTACCTACAATATTTCAATCATTGTATTACAAGTTACCTGAAGATCGTGAATATGCTTTTCATTTTATTGCGTTTGTTGTAGTGTGCCATATGTGTTACTCAACCTCTGCTCGTGCTTATCATAGTAAAGTTGAGGAGATTGTGAATTATTTTCAATCAAGACTAGCTGATCTTTACGACTTAAACATGTGTACGATCAATATGCACTTACTGTTGCATTTACCGGATCAGGTTCGCCTCTACGGTGCTATGCCGTTTTGCTCAATGTTTTCTTTTGAGCACCAATTTTTCAGTTATAAAGTGTTAACTCAAGGCAACAAAAGTTTGTTAGATCAAATTAGCAATAAAGTGACGCTTCTTAAGTTTTGCAAGCTTTATTTAGAATTGAGTGACTATCGTGAAAAGGAACGTATAAAGAAGCTCTTGTCTTTAGATTCCGATGATGTGCATAAGTTCGTCTTAATGAATCGTGGGCTTGTTAAACGTGGGCAATTGAATTTCTATGCTTCATGTTATCGTCGACTAGGAAAATTTTGTTCTACCGTCGTGGAATTGCATCATAATGGTGAATCAGTTTTTGTTGATGTGTGCCATTTTTATAAAAAAGGAAGGGAAATTTTTGCCCGAGTGAAGATGTTAACTTCGTATGATATCCCTATGTTAAATTTCAGTCGAATGACTCTACCCACTGTTCCTCGGACCATCGTCAAAATTGTAGAAGACCACTCATATTTCTTTGGCGTGAAGGCCACAGATGTTTATGAGGATGTATCAGTCAAAGACTTTCTCCATTCATGTGTTTTGATTAAAGATTTTGATCCAAATTTACATGATTCGGGGATGATTGTAATCCCATGTGTCAACGTACCTGAATATTGTTGATTGTCTCGATTCTTATGTTTTTAATGTAGACGTGGTTATGTTGAATTATCGTTAGCGCAGATCGTCAATTTTGAGTAGAAACAAACGAACCGGTTAAGTTTTAAAAAAAATTGTGACACTTAGAAATAGTCCTGTTATACTTGCGTGATAGGACTACGTCAACCCTATACCATACTTTCACTCATGCTTCTTGGTTTTGAAATTGCACATATTTAATAACCGCTGATCATATCAAACGATAATTCAACATTACTACTCCGCTATACTGTCTCTTGTGTTGTTTCATTTATTATATCACACATGCTTGTATAAGACAAAAAATCAAGGTATACCATATGATGAACTTAATACAGGTACACTCAATGCCATTTTCTCGTTTTACGACTGGTTTGATGGTTTTAATCTGTAGTAATTGTGTAAATGATATCTATCCACGTGGAATTCATAGGTTGCCAGTAGATGGATCCGATAAGCAAAGAAGACAAGATGTAATTTATGTAAAATTTATTTAAGTTAAATTGCAATTTGCTACTGGTTTCTTTTTACAATCCGATGCAATTAGGTTACACAGAAACTGTACAAATTTCAACGGTTGCAATTAATACAGTACACGATAATTGCATCATAGTGATGAAAGATACGAGATAGTTGTAACTTATTCAAAAAATATATAGACTGATTGCAATTTGTTATCAATTTCTTTTAACGATTCGTTGTAATTTGTTGATACAAAAACAGTGCAAATTTCAACTGCTGTAATTAAAGTCGCATTTAATTACAACTTTCTCGCAATTTGGTCGACCAGTGAAGATGTTCGTGCTAGAAAAATTGTTCTTGTTGCAGTTTTATAAAGTTCCGTAATTCAAATTTGCCTTAACCAAAATTTATTACTTGGTAGGAGTGGTAGTTCCCCCTCCACTGGAAAAGCATTGACCAAGCCTATAGGCAAACTGACGATATAGAAAAAATTATACATTAACAGATTACGCTGTACAAATTTTGATAATAAATGACGAAATAATGGAAACACTAGAGCCGATTACTCAAACACTTTAGAAGATTATTCAACATTTAATGTGAAAGGCCTCCATTTGCTTGCGAGTAACACAATTTGAGATGCTTAAATCACATTTTCATCATCAACAAGCACGTGTTTGGCGCGAAAGTACTTTTATTCACATGCTTGAGTGTTTTGTTGTGCCCTGTTAACACACTAAGCTACACATGTGACATAATCAAAGATAGGAAGGCACGTTGTTGTCACTGAAATGCCTGTACGAGGGGTGTTTAAAAAGTTAGAACCAAAGCTATATCATTAAATGCGAAAAGTTCTTTGCTGCTAGACAATCAATGTAATCGAAAAGCGTCATTTCTGTCATCTTGTCATCTTCAAGGTTTATGCAACACTAAGCGTTCCTACTGCTCACTAAGCTTTACTTGATGAGCGCCGATCATTGATTCAGATCGAGTTCAAGGGAGCATTTCGAACATGGTGCTACCAAGCTGAGAAATGTGTTATGAAAAATTAAGACTGTGTGGACTAGCGACTCTTCTTCTTGAACTTCAGTTACTCCTTTGCTAATAGTGAATTATATGCACATTACTTGGAAAAATGTTGAATGACACGCTGGCATATAGCGTTTAGCACCCCCTCGTATTACTTCATTGATGATCAAAAAGTCTGGCACCCGAAAACACTCCTCCCCACACAGCCATCCGAAGATAGAGTCAAGTCAAGTCAGCGTTTATCACTTTAGGAGGATGAAAATTGAAACTTTTCGAAGAATAACTGTCTATCAGGCACAAAGGGGGATGGTTCTCATTCTGACCGGTAATCAACATCAGCTTGAAGGATTGAGAGAAATGCAACTGCCTTATAGGCAGTTGCAGGAAATTCGTCAGCTTAATTCCACAATAATGCGATAATCATGAAACATTTATGAAATATGCTCGAAATTTTTTTCTAATCTCGGATAACTTTCACCACCACCTTCAAGTGCTGTCAATTGCACAAACAGTACGCGTGTTGCATCGATGAAACGCGAAAATTCTATGGAATGATTTCTGCGATTATTTTAAAATATTATGTTAATGCTTGTAGATCTCTCGGATCAGTCAAGCACATGTTTTCCAAAAAATTTGCTCAAGTTATGGCAACTGACGATAATAATCAATAAGCACTCAAAAGTATTTAATCTCCTTCCAGAAGACGTTGTTCATCTCACTATTTTTATGAAGTCTACACTTCACCCTCGGATGCACAAGTAGGGTCTACCCAAAGTGTTTAAATATATTAAGTGTGTAATCAACTCATTGCTCTAATGTATTTTTTTTGGCGACATGTCCGCCATCTTTTTTTGCCAAGATGATTTTCAGAAATTCATATTTACCAATTTCAAAAAGTTACTGTGGCTAAAATTTTTGGCAACAACTCAATTTTCCAATTGATTCCTACATGAAATTCATCAAGCTTTTCATATTTCATCCCAACTTTGATGATGGACGTGTCATTTCTGAATAGTGTGGTTTTACAGATGAAACAGTGGAGAAATTGTTCATTTGGTGATTAGATATTGTTTATCTACATATTTCAGATGCATCTAATACAAATATTTCCTGGAATGAGAAGAAAGGAATCATTGCTTGCTGTTTTACTAACATTTTTTGTCTATGCTGGATATGTCACGTTTCACATCCCATAGAAGGTCAACTCTGCGTGGTTGAAGCACGTGACCCTCGTGTGGGTCCTAAAACAACACAGCATGCTCTTTTTTAGCGATGTCTTAAGTCATTGTGCCCAGAGTACACCGGCTGTTGGAAATTCCACCGTCATCATGAGAGTTGAACGAGATGCTCCCACACAAATAACTCGACGTTTACACTGTCGTGACGTCATACCGAATTGTTGTCTGACTGCTGTTATTAAAGAGTAAAGCAGACAGAGACAGACAGTGACTCAGTGAGACTGTGTGAACGACAGGCTGAGAGGCGCATGGTGTTATAAATTTTGCTGTGGAAAAATCATTCTGACCTGCGCGTAAAATGGCGTCTGGTAAGTTGTTGTACATGATAGTAGGTTTAGTCAACTTAAATCGTCAAATTTGCGTAACTCCTAGTGAATATTCACTACAGAATATTCCCTAGAGTTGATGTCTCATGAACACGGTTCTATATCTCAGTTAGCAAGAGTGTAGCTTTTTAGTGCCAACGAGGCTCATTGCTGACGTACATCCCATTCATGTAGTGGTTGATCTAGTATAGATAATTATGACACATTCAACTGGATCAGCAAGTCGGTCAAATTTTGGCATATGATGAAACTAAAAGCAACCACCATAAATGCATGCGGTGCGCTAATTTACGCCATGTAAATTATACATTACATTATACATTACATGAAATTCGCAAAAATGATCCATTTCGAACCAGTTTACCACAATAATGTCAACTATAGCTTCATCCAAGTTGAGACGTTGAATAATGAGAGTCTTTTAAGAACAGTTTCACTATGCCTATTTAAGAAAAGGGAATGGCAGCTGACAGAGGTGGTACATTATGTGAGTTAGTACTTTCATTTTAAGAAAATAAGCGGTTCTGCAGTCAAATTCAATTAGCAAGTTGATTATCAATTGATTAAAGTTGATTTTTTATTACCAACTCATGATCTGATTTGATGATGACTAATCAGACAATAAATGACGTATTATTCGGACGCAACGTTGCGTGTAAGTAACCGGATAACTGATGCCTAGTTATTCCCACGTGAAAATGTGTGCCAACAGCCGAAACTATGCAGTGAGGTTATTTAGACGAGACAATTAGTCAAAGTAGCAATTATTTTGCTGAACGGTTTAATTTTTCTATGACATCATGATCACTGCCACATATTCTGCATACTTTTTTCAGCAATACTCGTTAGAATTGGGCACCTGCTTCTTAGAAGTGGATATCTGTTGAACAAGTTACCCATGATTCATTCACAGTAGGTCTCTTTTATTCATGTAGTACGGTTATCCCAAATCGAATTTACCGGAAATTTCAGAGTTATGTATTTTGCACATAATCATCTGCTGGATCTGTCTTTTCAGCAATTATACATATTTCATTTTTAAATAAAATAGGTATGTTTGAGAACTTTTTTTGGCATTTGAGAAGGTGCAAATTGATGACATTATATAATCTCTGTGAGTAGTCCCATTCAAATATTTCAAACGGGCATTAATTACTTTGCTTCGTAGTTCGGATAATGCTTTTAGACATAAGGTAAAATAGTATGAATCAGACAATGATGGTGCGATATCTATTTATTTGCTCAATGATGGACACTATGACATGATGATTTATGGGAGTGACTATTAACAGTATAAACAGTATACATTTATAGAATAAAGCATGTATGTGTGCTAGGATGAAACAAAAATCTCGCATAAATCAGAGCAAAGATGGAAAGTGAAAATATTAAGCTTTAAAATACTATTCCATAATATTCTTCACTATGAATGCCTACAAATCATCAAAATGTAACAGTTAACTCATCTAAATGGATCGTTTCCTACAATGTGATGCAATATTTAAGTTTTTTGGTACTTACGGGTTATTTCCCTCAGGTTTTTCTAAAGAAGCATATTAATATGAAGGATGTGGCCCGGTCATCATCAATTCACGAGTTGTCGAGAAATGACTTTGTTGACCTCAAGTGCCTTCTGCTCAGACGATGAGGTCGCTGACAAGTCAGATCAAGTTGCCGGCATCGTTGCTCTTCGTTATCGCTCCTAATTTAAAAAGTATTTATCCGATTTGCCCAAACTTTGGTAGGTATGTGGCTAGAGATATCCTCACTTGTGTGTGTTTAAAGTTTTCTGACGACTGATTCATTTCTACGGTATTAGACAAATTTGAAAACGTGGGAGGAGATGACCCATAAGTACCGTTTTTTTGTGTTCTGCATTTGAGGCATGAGTCTCATTCGCCTGACGATGACTGGCTGTGCCGGTCGAAAGGTCTCGCCTAAATTGACATTATTACCGCAATATCACGGTTTTCGGCTTCCGTCAAATAGAAAATAATCAATCAAGCCGATTATTTGGCGGAAAAATAGAAGTATATATCTCTAATCGTTGCACTCGTTGAATGAAGAATGCAAGTTTCAATTTCAGGTCAGATGGGAGTGAGACCGCAACTGGTCAGCCAACTGAAGTAAAGTGATTGTAGTTAGCACTAACTAGCAACAACAATATGTTCAGGATAAAATTATACACTATTGAACGTAGGATTGGAAACTTATTACGCCGCCGCACTGGTTAAGTGTTAAGGCCGATATCAGACGCACATGTGCGGTGGAATTAACTGATATCTGTTCGCAACGTCCAGATATAAATAAATTCGAATGTACAGCACTCGAATTTTAATTAACACAAGTGATCAAACCAAAGGCGAAACGTTGGTTAATTTTATATAGCTTTATAATATATATTTCGTTTGAAGACCTTTTGTGAATTGATACAGCCTATAATATTCCAATCGATAAAATCAAAATTTACGTTTGCTTAATTTAGTGTCCGCTGTCCCAAATATTTTCATTTGCATCTGAATGTTTCTTGTTGCTTTCCATTTTTCTGTTGTGAATATAGTTTTATTTTTCAGTGATTTGCCGGAAGCCGAGGAACTATTGTGTTAATTGCTCAATATATTCAAATGCAATTAATACAAAGTATCTGCAGCTTAAGGCAGGAGTATCATTCATCATCTGAATGTTTCTTGTTGCTTTCCATTTTTCTGTTGTGAATATAGTTTTATTTTTCAGTGATTTGCCGGAAGCCGAGGAACTATTGTGTTAATTGCTCAATATATTCAAATGCAATTAATGCAAAGTATCTGCAGCTTAAGGTAGGATCATCATTTACCATCTTATTTGCATCAGACCGATCACTAACTAATAATCAATCATTTAAGTGATATATCGATGCTTCAGTGATCATTTTAGTGAATCGAAATCTAAAACTGATCAATGAATGCGTGCACAACTGGTTATCAACAAGAAGATGAAGTATTTGTAGATTCCAGACAAATATTAGAATATGTTCAGTGGGCAAAAGTTGGCAAATGCATCAATATAGGAAAACAATCATATAGCGTCCACATCAATGCGTAGATAAATGAGTGGTTTGCAGTCGTCTATTAAGTACCTTGACAATCGATTAATTTCTATGCCAAATCAACTCTGACTTTCTAACCATAGAAATGGATCTTCATCTATATTTTTGTCTTCCAAACATCTACGGATAACTATGTAATTTTTCGCTGATTCATAGTTTTGACATAGCTATTCTGTCCCTTGCATTTAATATTTCAATACTCTTCTGTTATCGATTGAGATATCAAATAAACCTGCTTATAAGAGCTGGCGAAAAAGTAATATCATAGATGTCCCCACAAATCATGCTTTGATTGAATACTTCACTTATATACTTACTTTGGGTCTACCTGACCCTGCAGTCTACATTTCATACTCTCATTTAGGATTTTAGATTGTATACGTCTGTTCATTGACCATCATCGACAATAGAATAACTACCCATCATTCAATTGATAATCTGGTGGCGAAAAACTCTTCATGACATGTTCGAAAGTTCCCACTGCTGTTGGTAGAAAGCAAAGATTTGCGTGAGCGCTTTCGGGATCCACCGGATACCATAATCATTACGCGCATGATTACGCATGAGAAAGCGTTAGCGCAAATCTTGAGTTTCTGTACCAGCAGCATTTTTAGGCCATGTTTTTTAACGTAGTAATTTCAACGTAGATAGATCTGAACCTATTCCACATCAAAATCATCCCCAGGTCATTTCGCAATTATCCCAATTAGAGAGTATACTGAACATAAAAATCGGTGAACTTTGAAAAAATACAGTAATATCGTGAAATCATCATAAAATCGTGACTTTAATGGATGAAATTGTTATTTTGTCACCTTTTCATCAAAGATGTTAGTGTTTGGTATATTTAGAATCCTTGTGATGTAAGGAGTAGGAATATATAAGTTTTATTCAAATCGACTCAACAGCTCTCTTTCAAACTTTTTTCAACATTTCAATGAATGGAAGAACATGAATACTGAGCAGTGAACGTCTGCGGTCGCCTCGCTGGGAGAACAAAGACACGCCTTCGCCATTGTGTGTCACTGTTCAGCTGTCGACTCGACAGCAGCTATTTTGAATCTTCGTTGACCTTGCATCGTGCTTGTGTACTTTAGTGGTCTGAGAAAGTGTTGAAAGTTTGAACGAGAACTGTTGAGCTGACTTGAATAGTCGTAATTCTTACATCGCAAGGATTCAAAATATACCAAACACTAACTTTTTGATGAAAAGTGACAAAACGACATTTTCAACCATTAAAGTCACGTTTTTTTCGATAACTTCACGATATCACCATTTCTCTCCTACACTGTAAATTGCTGGATGCGAAAATTACATACAAACATGTACCAAAATCACATAAAATTTGAAACTAACATCTAATACGACATTCTGGTATGTCTACAGAGATCTGGTATGTTTTTCATACCACATCTCTTTTACTTTCGTATGTGATTGGTATGTAGCGATACGAACTATTCTATCTGTGATTGGCTGTTTTACTCTGAAATACGAATTGTTGGTATGCTTTATATACTAGTCCCGATGCAAATTCATCCTTTTATTCGCATGCCTCTGGTATGTGCAGCTTTAAGTCACATAGCAATATATATATATATATATATATATATATATATATATATATATATATATATATATATATATATATATATATATATATATATATATATATATACGTGGTGTGATCCAAAATGTCCCGGACTAACCTACTTGCAGATAACCTGTGATAACGAATACTACTTCAGATGTAAATTTAGGTCTTTAAGGCATGAGAAATATGGTCGCCGAAATTTTTCCGGTCAGTTTTCTATTTTTAAAAAATATTTTTACATTTTAACATGAATTTCTGTATTTTCTGAATTGATCGAGATCCGATTTGTCTTATTGTTATAGTTAGATTGATTTTGATTTGTACCTTATTTGACGGATATCTTTGCCATGAATATTGCACGTCTTTTGTTAATTGCTTCATGTGTTACGATATCAATCAGTGAAGTTCATTCAGCACGCATTCATTAAGAAATCCGTGTCAACGATGGTTCTTTGTTCTATCAGTTTTCATGATGGATGTGACAAGCGTGTCTTCAGTCGAATATCGCAGTGTGATATGATACCTCCTGATCCGCGGCTTCGCTAATGGTGACATTCTAAAGGAATTAAGCCTGGCATATGGAAGCAAAGCTCCATCGAGAACTATTGCTTATTTCTGGATAAGCGAATTTAAACGCGGAAGACAATCTGTGGAGCAAGATTTTTCAACTGTTGGTCGGCCGCAGGAGATTCCGGAAGAGAAATCGAGTCAGTGCGATGAAGTGATTACAGCACACAGAAGGATAACCATCCGTGAGTTGTCAAGAGAGTTGCGAATCAGTTATCACTCCTGTCATGACATCATCGAAAGACTTGGATATCGCAAACTGGCATCACGTTTCGTACCGAAGTTTCTGTCACCTGAAATGAAGGAGAACAGACTTCTGGCGGCACAGTCAAATTTGGATCTCCTCGAAATGCACGGAGATCAGTTTCTGAACTGCATCCTTACAGAGGATGAAACACCTTTAAGTTTGTATCTGCCTCAAAGTAAGCGAGAATCTGCAGAGTGGCGAAAATCAGGCGAGTCTGCCCCTTTGAAAATGCGATCCGGAACATCACATCGCCGGTCGTTGATGCTGACGGTCTTTTGGAACGCTTCGGGAATCCAACTGGTTGACTTTGCGGATAAAGGAGTAAGAATCAATAGCGAATATTATTCCAATCTGTTATCTGAAGCGAGGAAGAAAATAAGAAAGCCACGAAACAATCCCCTCTACTTGCTTCATGACAATGCTCCGATTCACACCTCGCAGGAGACAACCAATGCCTTAACGAGAAACGGATTTCAACTATTGAGCCATCCTCCTTATTCACCTGACTTGGCCCCAAGTGACTTCTATCTGTTTAGATTCCTCAAAAAGCATCTTCGTGGACACCATTTTGAATCGCCAGTTGAACTGCGGGATGCAGTTACTGAGTTTTTTGATTCTTTGACACCGGAATTTTTTCATAAAGCTTTTTGTGAATTGAGACTTCGTTGGCAAAAAGTGACGAATGCTAACGGCTCATGCATTGAAAAGTAAACTGTTTTCTGGAACAAAACATTTGTTTTTCCGTTAATTATTAGTCAGGTTATTAGTGATAGCTTAACTGTCAAGTTAATCTAAATATATTAATTCTAAATCGCTAGAATTTATAGGAAAATCTTGAAATTCAGACAAAAATGTTTGAAAATTTTGAAAAAATAGAAAACTGACCGGAAAAATTTCGGCGACCATATTTCTCATGCCTTAAAGACCTAAATTTACATCTGAAGTAGTATTCGTTATCACAGGTTATCTGCAAGTAGGTTAGTCCGGGACATTTTGGATCACACCACGTATATATATAAGAAATATGCGCTCCTGCCCCACCGAATTGTACTCTCCTGCCCCACTTGTACTCTCCTGCCCCACGGACGAATATGAAATGTACGCCCCTGCCCCACAACTGTACGCTCCTGCCCCCATGTGCACTCCTGCCTCACTGACTCTCCTGCCCCACGTATGAGCTTTTGCGGAATATGATTGTGCATTGATATGTACTGTTGTGAAAGAAGTTCTATGGCTGTCAGCGCCTCCAAATGCCTGGTCCGACGATTGCTGTAGGCCCTGGTCCCTTCAATTTTCGTATTTAGAGTTAGCCTTTGCGGAATATGATCGTGCTGTGATATGTACTGATATGAATGAAGATATATGACAGTCAGAGCACCTCCAAATGCATGGTCCGTCCATTGCTGTAGGCCCTCAATTTTCGTATTTAGAGTTAGCTTTTGCGGAATATGATTGTGCATTGATATGTACTGATGTGAAAGAAGTGCTATGGCTGTCAGAGAACCTCCAAATGCCTGGTCCGACGATCGATTGCTGTAGGCACTCAATTTTCATATTTAGAGTTAGCTTTTGCGGAATATGATTGTGCTGTGATATGTACTGATATGAATGAAGATATATGACAGTCAGAGCACCTCCAAATGCCTGGTCCGACGATTGTTGTAGGCCCTCGTCCCTTCATGTACAAGTGGGGCAGGAGAGTACAATTCTCGGTGGGGCAGGAGAGCACATTTCGTATTTATATATATATTACATACCACTGTCAAATAACTTTTTTCGGTAATACCAGTCGCGAATATTTTTTCTTTGATAGAGTGATATTTAAATACATAAGTTTTATTGTGATTTTTATGCTCCACGAATATGTCGCCGATGCTACTTGTCTAGCATCATAATCAGGAGGTTTAGTTAACTCTACTTTATGACCCAAGTTGGTAAACATCATTCTATTTAGACGATATCTTCAGTGAAATCTTGCTGACTTATGTATCTCAAACATAACTAGTTTTACGTTCATGAATTATAATGTGTTTTTATTTCGGATTGATAATATGCTTAATTTCAAAATTACATAATGCATAATTGTTGATGGTTGAAATCTTATTGATTATTCATGAAATGCCTTAGACTAACGTGTATTAAAATCGAATTTAGTATTGAAAGGATGACTCTTGAATGTCATTATCTCACTACTTACAAAGCAGAAGTAACATTAGTGTGATCTTTATTGACAAGAGGCCTTAAATCAACATACTTATGACATGATTAATGCTTTCTTTTAACATAGTGTTAGTATGGCTTTAGTATGTAAAGCATGGCACATTTGAAATAACATACGAAAAGCATACAAATATACATATACCAAGAGAATACAGAAATATACCAAAAAAAATTTTGTTTGCATCCTTCGTATGTGATTGTTATTGAGCGATTTACAGTGTAGTCAACCCACTTCAATGTGCAGTATATCAAAAGAAAGCCCAGAAAATGTTATTGAAAAATTATGATCTGTATTTTGTACCGGCAAACAAAACAACGGATGAAATCAATCATTTGACTTAATTTGAAAGCTGAGAGTACAAGCTTTCCAATGCTGGATGACAAGTTGATGTGCGAATTCCTCAATCAGACTACCTTCTGACACCAAATAAACCAATCAATTATTAATTACATTGTAAACTGTGAACCGCAAATATCCATTAAAATGGACAGCTAAAATTACTTTTTCGGTTTTTTATAGTCTGAACTGTAAATATCAGTAAAAACAGACGTTTGTTTTATCTGACAAGAATGGATTTTAACTGTTACGGCATCACTCATCAAGTTGTGACATCATCATTTTAAGAGATTTTTTACTGATATTTTCTGTGAGGTGTAACGGCTATTTTAGCTGTCTTTACCGGTGTACAGTTTACAGTGTAGTTTCATGAGGTGCATTATTATTGTTCAGGAAAACACATACAACACACAATTATAAAGAAATCTGATATTGTTAAGGTGCTTCAATGTTTGATTCAGCTGAGAATGTTATACGCGACACCAGTGGAATTGCCTTTATAGGCCGACATTAGTTCCACTGAAAATGAATTTTGATTATTACCATCATCGCGATGATTGACTAGGTGACATGCCACGCTCAATTACGCGTAAATACACATGACCCTAAACATCCGTGGCTATGCGTGACATTGCTGCAACATCTGTTCGGAGTTCTGCTAGATACACATTGCGTCTCATGTGTCTGTATGTATCAGAGGCTAAACAATTTTATGCTCAGGGAAGACAGAACATGCTTAGCGGTTCATCCGTGGTTCAAACGACTCGTAAACTATAAACGCTCGCCAGCGCGTATTCAGAAACATTCCCTATGCTTTAACAGCATTAGATCAAGTGATTTCTGACTCTTAGTGCAGCGCGCATGTACGCGGGTAGAAGAATAGAATGTCCTTAACCACGATGTTTGGGGTGCGAATTACGCGTGGCATGTTACCTAGTTCTGTGTGACTTGGTGATCAAGTATAATAATCTTACGGAGTCATATTTGAATCATAACTACTGTATACATGCAGATCCGCTACATCAAAAACCAACATGCATTGAGAAATATCGTTATGAAAACATGCTGGTAAAAGCATGAAATATCTACTACATTTTCTTGATCACTAGTTTCTTCAAACAAATGTCAGTTTTCTAAATTACACAAATAATGATAAGCTCACATGAATTGGAATGACTAACAGCACCATCAGCTGTGTTACCTAAATTTCGCAACATTAAAGCAAGGAATGAAATGTCTCTGTAATAGTTCATGGGATAAATTCAATATTTAGGCAACCAATGTTTTATCAGTTCATTCTATGTACAAAACTAACACGTGAAATACATCTAGATGTCTTACGTTGACGCCTATTAAGAATTCCTATGCCTCAAATGAAGCTTGAAAGAATGAACACGAGTAAACAAAATGCCTTAAAGCACTGCCATTGCTACACTTACATTGTGATAAGTTCAGATACATGTACGAGTATTGTAATGTCGAACAAAGGGATCAATTGCTACATAATTTTCGCAACAGTTAGGTAAAGAATTACGTGGTGGTCTTAAATCAATATTCTGATACCTAATGTTTTATCAGTTCACTCAATGTACGTGGAAGTTCATTAACAAAATTACGAATAATAATAATTGTTTATTCAAAAAAATGATAATCGTACAGTTCGGAGCAGATACGATGTCAGGTTCACATGTATTTGAGAAGAAAAAAAATCAAAGTCAGGAAAGTTGATTGAATAACTTTGCAGTTGTGGGAATAAATGTCTTCTCCCGGCGGCGAGTATTACTAATGGGCAACGCAACTCGTTTCCCTGATGGCAAAAATGGCGGCATGAGGTGATGTAGTAGATGATTAGGATCTAACATTTTCTTGAACAACTTAATTGCCGAGGCTTCGCGACGAGTAAGTGGGGGCAAAATATTGCAAGAGCATTCGTAGGAGCAGGTAATACGATGACATCTCTTCCTGATGCGTTCTAACTTTTCCGCATTAGACTTGGAAATTCCTATAAATAGTGGATTGTTATACTCAAGGACTCCGAGAATGACCGAGTTATAAGGCTTCGAGTTCTCAAACTTCTGGAGTACTTGAAACGAGAAATACTTGAAATGGTTGTCTTACGTCGAATGCCTAGTAAGAATTCCAAAGCCTCGAATGGAGCTTCTAACTTGACGGGATGAACAAGATTAAAAGCAATCTGTAAAAACAAAGCCATTGCTATGCATTCTTCTACACTAGTAGACGTGAGATGTACTCACTCAACGGTAAATCCGAGAAAATCTTTGTCAAATGAACACAAGTCTTCAGGGCGATAAGCTTGTCGGAAACGAATGCATAATAATTTGAAGCATGCCATCATTTTTTAATTAACATCATTGATTTACTCAAGGTAAGGTCGTGCTAGTTCCCAACGCTTCATTGTTTCTTTATACATGTCTGAAGTCGCAAGAGAATTTGTTTCATATTCTCGTTGATTTCATGGAGCTCATACACTGTAAATCGCTCAATACCAATCACATCCGAAGGGTGTATTTGGCATGTTTTGTCTCTACTTGCATGCTTTTCGTATGTTATTTCAAGTGTGCTATGCTTTACATGCTAAAGCCACTAAAGCCATACCAACACAATGTTAAAAGAAACATCAATGATGTCTGAAGTATGATAATTTAAGGCATTTTGTCAATAAAGATCACACTAATGTTGCATGGTACTTTCTACTGTATTGTAAGTAGTGAGATAATGATATTTAAGAGCCAAACTTTCAATACTGAATTCGATTTTCATGCATTTTATTCCAAGGCATTTCATAAATAATCGGTAAGTATTCAGCCATCAATAATTATACATTATGTAATTTTGAAATTAAACATATCATCAATCCGAAATAAAGACACATTATAATTCAACAACGCAAAAATAGTTATGTTTGAGATATATAAGTCAACATGGTTGCACGAAAGACATGGTTTGAATGAATTGATGTTAATCAACTTGCTCCGTTAAGTAGAGCTAACCAAGCGTCCTGTTAATGTTTCTAGGCTGTAAGTAGGAACGACGACATACAGCATAAAATTTACTATTAATCTAATATACTTAAACACCAAACTATCAAAAAAAATATTCGTGACTGGTATTGCTGAAAAAAGAAAGTTGACAGTAGTATGTATTACATATATTTTTGCTATGTGACTTGAAGATCTACATACCAGAGGCATACGAATGAGGATGAATTTGCATCGGGACTCGTATATAAAACATACCAACAACTCGTATTTCAGTGTAAAACAGCCAATCAAAGATGGAATAGTTCGTATCGCTACATATTAATCACATACGAAAGTAAGTGAGATTTCGTATGAAAAACATTCCAGATCTCTGTAAACATACGAGAATCTCGCATCAAATGGCATATGTTTGTATGTAACGTTCGCATCCATCGATCTACAGTGTAGGGTATTGAATCGGCATACTCTGACTATACTTTCGGAGTACAACCGCAACTTCATTCCCGCCTCAGTGTACAGAGTCGAAGAATTTCTCACAGTTAGAGATTCATCAATTTCGCTCTTCATGGACAACTTATTTGACCAAGTGTCGTATTTCCTTTGTCGAAATTCAGAATAATCAGCGTCGTCCATTTCGGTCGATGAAAATATTTTTAGGTGTCTGCTGACGCTAGTATGAGTACTGGTAGAATCAGTTTCAATTATCTCCGCGTCATCTGAGTGAAAGTCACTACGATCATCTTCATTAGTCCCTGAGGCAACTTCGTTTGAGATCTTTCGTTTATTGCTGTACTTACAGCTGAATTCGATCAGGTTCTGTCGTAAATCACCACAATTTCTTCGCATGCCTTGACGATAATTTTTGAAAAATTTCACAAGGCGAATTCGCCATTAATTAATACTGCCATCAAGATAACGCAAATGTGGCGCTACACGTGCTATAGCCTCCACCACCTGGTGGTATCGCTGCGTGCAATTTTCCAAGCATAGTTTTTCGTCACCGTATTGCAAAAGATCATTGGATCATTGAGTTTGAGATCTCCACATCGATTTCGAGGGTCATAAAATGCAGCAATTATGGCTCAGTTTAGGTCTATTTCCGATTGGCATGGATAAATTTGAAAAAAATGACCGAGTGTGAGGGTTATGCTGCATGGATTAAATCAATTTCATTAAAATCAACTATCTGAGGTTACATGGCGACAGCAAACATCCTAAAACCGACTCGTAGTACAACTGACACTATGCTAAACATCTTCGAATTAGGAAAGTACCACATTTTCCCATGTGTTTACTGAGAAGGCTGAAAGGCACTCAAAGGATTAGTTATATCAACTTGATACACGCAAGCGTCGCAAGCATCATTGCTTTACTTAAAATCAACTTTCCTAATAATTGGATATCGATTTGAGCAGGTAAATTGAGAATTTGTAAAAGGGGTCCATTGGACTTCCCATCAGGTCTCTGAGGGTTAATGTCAGTAAATTATTCAGTGTTGAAAAATATTTGGACCAACCATTGCATTTTCGTCATGCTTGTCTAAGATTTTTCTGTGTTATTGAAAAGTTCCACCCACATTATAGAATGAAATAGATAAATTTATAATTCATCGTAATTGCCTATTTACGAGACATGAGTGGAATATATGAGATTGCCCATTTCGGCTAATAACATGTGGTGCAATGCCTCTAGAAGTCGAAGGACATCCTGACTTGAAGATCAATGCCAAAAATCCCAGTGTTCTGAGCGATATTCGTATCTGCTATATTCGTGCCACTGTTTGAGAACAAATTCGTCTCCTGTTCAATGATTGCAAAGAAGTTTTAACCAAAATAATAAACTGGCAAATGTATGAAATGAAATAGCTGGATTTGATATTGTTCTTATCAGAGAATTAATTAATCAATTTCTAGATATAGTCAGGCTTTGTTTGCCCTATAGCAATCATGGAGCAAATTATAATTATTCTACACTGTAAACTGGACACCGTTAAAAGCAGCTAAAATAACAGTTAATTAAACTTCACAAAACATATCCGTAGATTTCTGTTAAAATATTGACATCATAACATGATGAGTGATGACAGTTAAACAAACGTCTGTTTTTACGGATATTTGCGGTTTGCAGTTTACAGTGTATATTCCACTATTTCGATAAAAGCAACGATACACTAATTCGCTTGTATCCTTCAAACTTAAATAGATTAAATAGAATTATTTTAAGTTCAAAAAACTTTCTTGACTAATGATTCTGTGACTGAAGAAATATAATGATGAGAAAGGAAAACGCAAAAAGTACCTCATAATGAAAAACAATTAATATGCATGATTATAAATATATGATTAAAATTTGCAGTAAATTTAGATTAGACAATCTGAACTGTAGATTAAGAACATAGGTAAAACATGCTAATGATGTATTAAAGTGCAACGTTGTCCGTCACTGCGCGTTATGTCAGTTATCACTGAATTTTTGCCTTAAAAAAGGCACACATTGTAAAGAATAAGAAGGGTAGCACTTCTAACCTCACATATTAATGAACTTCATCCGCTTAAATTTCAAGATTTTCATATGAATTTGGCTGCGGCTATTCAGCGGCTGAGCCAATCCAATATACTTCAATGTCTATTTCCACGCCTCTATTTTCTAGCTACAATCAGTTCCAATTATGACAAGAATTATGTATCAAAATATTGCTTGGCTCGTTAGGTACTGTGTCTTGCCTCGCCTTACTTTGTCTTGCTTTGTCTTCTGTCTTTTGAGAAATTAAGGAATTTCTCAAGCGAGGCAAACTTGTTTCGTAGTGGCTAAGATGCTGCAAAGCACTCACACTTTCACTTCGTGTAGATAACTTCTATATTTTACTTGTTTGTAAGGCAATTAATTCAACAGCTCACACCGAAATTGTGCCTGCTCAGTGATCGTAATAGCAACTTCCCACATAATTACACGTGCTAAGGTATTTTTGGATTTATATTTTTCGGACCTATATTTAATCAGATAGAGAAAACGTAGATTTTGTGAAGTCACAGCTACCCAGAATATATAGAGGTTATATATAAAGACCATTTAAGACGATCTGTGAGCCTTTTGTAATTAGCCTTTTTTAGTAGCTATAAATAGCTTACTAACTAATTAGTTAGGGTTCGTTTCAAATCACTGACTTTTCAATAAAAAATCTAAAGGAGAGATAACTCGTTCTTAATAAATAAACATAGGTTCAATATTTCGATGATTCAAATTATATTACATACTCAAAATTCCATAAATTACAAAAGATAACGCGTCCAGAGTTGACTAAAGGAATAGCAAGACTACTACTACTGATGTCCAATATATTGCACAAATTTTAAATATTTTTTGAAATATTGAGCCATGTTCATTGATGACTAGATTCTGCATATTAATAATTAAATACCATGTTTTTCATGCAAAAATATTTTGATCCATCAAATGAATCAACTTGCCAGATAAATTTAACTTGCAAGTAAGAGATGACATAAAAAAATTAAAGCATAATTCAAATTTTGAATTTACCCCTGATGTTGACCAAGTTTTACAGCGAAAATATGAATACACAGTATCTATAGCATGATGTTACTAATTCACAACCAATATTCGTTATTAAGTCTATATAAAATAATATTCGTTAAGTCTCCGTAATAGCCGTGTCCAATCTATTGGACATCAGAAGCCAACCAACAACTCGCAGAAGATGTGTGAATAAGAACTGCCACGATTTTGACCTATGTTATCAGTCACATTCTTAGTTCTTTAGCAAGGTCAGTGCGTTGTGGGTAACTTCAACACTGATTGCACTGATTGTCTGCTATTCTTAGTCGCCGATACGTCACACGCAGACTCGATGATTAGCAGGACTTCCTATTCTGTCTCATGATGACTAACTCTATTCATTGAACAATCCTAAATGCTGACACAATCACACACTCACGATCAGGTCATTCTATCGCCATCTTCATGTGAGCTTGACGCACTGTAGTCATGTTTGATTGTGGTACTCAAGTAAAGATTTTTTGGAAAAGTGTGGGATCAGAAACAGGACATTGGTGGCCAGACACTATAGCAACGGTTTTTAAGAATTCATATCGTTTAGATTTTGATGGCTTTGCCAATGTATGGCGTCAGACTGTTAAGAAAAAGTTTGTACGCGCCCGCAAAGGTGATATGGTGAATGTTTCTTCACCTCATTCAGAAAGTCCTGCAAAATCACTACTGACTGACACTGTCCGCAAAGGTGATATGGTGAATGTTTCTTCACCTCATTCAGAAAGTCCTGCAAAATCACTACTGACTGACACTGACCGAATCGATAGTGATATCCATCGAATGGACACTGACATCGGCCGAGACATTGGTGATGCCGACCGAATCGACCCTGACACCCGACGAATCGATACTGACATTAAGCGAATCGATACTGACATTGACCGAAACCGTCATGAACCCCACAGGGAAGAAAGGGATAGCAAGATATCTACTTGTAATTTGGGTGAAGAAGTTGCAATGAAAGAAACTGACAATGTTTCGTGTCAAACTGAATGCACGCGTGAGCCTAAACCTAAACGTCGACATCTTGACGCCAATTATTATTCGACTCGTATTAGAAACACTGATGAAATAACGACAGTTGAAATTCCCTCTGATAGCGAGGACGATGGATTGGTTGTGGATGACGAGCTGACATTGAGCGACCGATTTCACATAGACGTAAATGGACAAGAGAAAACATCCCATGCTTGGATGGAAATCATTTTGATGCTGCTAATATTGCAGGAGCAGGACTAGAATTATCCGACAGTTATCAAGAATTGATTAGTGAGAACAGTACGCCTCACGAGATCTTCAAGAAATTATACTTTACAGAAGAAAACATTGCAGAAATTTCCAATGTAACTTATATCGTGAATTCAAGAACCTAAAATGTCGCAAAGTAGACCCGATTGATTTTTTGAAATTTATTGCTGCTCTCATCTTCTCTGGAAGCATTGGCTTGCCTGGTATCGCGAAATATTGGGCACGGTTCTCCAGACAACTACTAGTAGCCGACAATATTTCCAAGAATACATTCGAAGAAATCTTGTCCTGTCTCCACTTTGGAGAACCTGTATTGGAACCGAAGAAAGACTCACCAGGCTATAACAAATTGTACAAAATCCAAATGCTTGTGGATATGATGAATAATTCATTCAATATTGTCAAACCAGAGGCACGAGTGGCAGTGGATGAACAGATGGTGACATTCAAAGGCAAAACTGCACCAGAGGGCATGAGACAATATATGCCAAAGAAACCTGTAAAACATGGCTATAAAAATTTTGCCTGTGTAGGTACAAGTGGCTTCATCTATCGAGTACAGTGGTATACCGGAAAAGAAACACCTGGTCCAGTGAAATTGTTTGTCAGTTGATCTCGATCAGCTACTAATGTTGGAGAATCTGCAGATCAGCCAAAACATTTCAGCAAGTCATCGCTGGTTGTTTGGCGAATGATTCAAGAATTTCCAGCTGTTACGGAAATCTACTTTGACAATTGGTTTGGTACATTGCCGCTATTCGAAGCACTGCATGATCTCGATGTCTCGGGACAATGAGAGAAAATCGATTGAATGAAGTCAATCTGATGTCTGAAAAGGCAATGAGTAAAACACGTGGACTCATTGATAACAAAAGTTACTCTCATGGATCGGGTAGAATTACAGCCTTGGCATGGTATGATAATAAGCGAGTGCTGCTATGCTCCAATTTTGTTGGCAAAGATCCAGTTACTTCATGCAAGAGATACAATCGGAGAACCAAACAGATGGAAGAGATCCCAGTCCCAGCTATTGTCAGACAATGGAATTCCTTCATGGGAAGCGTGGATTTTGCAGATATGATGATATCACAATTCCATATTTCATTTCGCTCAAAGAAATGGTATCGACGATTAGTTTTCAAACTTTTCGATTACATGCTATACAATTCGTGGATTGTCTATTGATCATTGACTCGACTTTCAGTGATTTTCGATTATCCATCGCAGCCGAGCTTCTTTCAAGCCAGTCGAACTTGGATGCCGACACCCAAGATGTGCTCAACTCATCGACCCAATCTCTCAATCGATCAAGTGTAGTGCCAAACAGTTATATACGATATGACACAATTTCTCATTGGCCAAAATATGATTACAGTTTGAAAAATGCCGCCAGGTGTCGCACGGAAGGCTGCACGAAGAAAACATTTTGGAAGTGTTCAAAATGCAATGTTCGACTTTGTTTGAACAAGGATCGTGAGTGTTTTGTGCTTTATCATGCAAAGTAGAGTCAAATGTTATATCCTGAATAAGTTGAGAATGAAATTTTGGTTGAATACAAGTATTTCAACAAAACTATCTGAATGAAAAAGATTTCCCTGTGATTTCATTATCATATCTTAGTGGTCTTATCAGGCGAGTGATAATGCAGATTAAATAAGAGACGTACAACCTAATATAACGCATTATTATTTTAAAAATGAAATGCATTTTCATATCTTATGATTTTGATATTCCCAATGCTGATGAAGTTTTGTGCATCTGATGTCCAATATATTGGACACGTGAGGTAAGTGTGCTTCTGATGTCCAATATGACATTCTCAAATAGGATCTTTTGCTAACTAATAAATTATTTGCGCGATGCTGTCATGTTTTGAACCATGAATGGACATCGCATTTCAAATTTGACTGAATAGAAATGATTGGAAGGTCTTCAGTAGAAAAAGGGTTAAGACGATCTGTGAGCCTTTTGTAATTAGCCTTTTTTAGTAGCTAAAATAGCTTACTAACTAATTACTTAGGGTTCGTTTCAAATCACTGATTTTTTAATCAAAAATCTAAAGGAGAGATTACTCGTTCTTAATAAATAAACATAGGTTCAATATTTCGATGATTCAAATTATATTACTTACTCAAAATTCTATAAATTACAAAAGATAACGCGTCCAGAGTTGACTAAAGGAATAGCAAGACACATGTACAATAAAACTTTATTCAACACCTCATAAAATCATAGCTTTCAATAAAAGTTGACATTATATCTAAATAGACTAATATAATAATGAAGAGTAAAAATGACACCGTCTGAGGGGCAGCGTCCATCTCCGAAGAAATTGTCAGTCGAAAGCAAAGTGTCGCCTTGTGTCGCGGAGGAGGTGTTGTTGGCCGTCCGTTCCTGGTGTTCGTTCTCTCTGATGTTCGTTCTCCTTGATGTTCGTCCTCCTTCCTCTAAATTGTACATGCACAGTATTATATTAGTCTGTCGCGGCCAAATACAATTTCCCGCGACTGCCTTCGGGACTCGAACCCTCAGAAATCAAAGAATTCGATACTTTTGTCGATACTGTGACAAAAGTTATACCACATAGGCCTAATTGTGAAATTGCTGATATTGCTTCTCTTGAGAGTGAATAGTGAGCGGGCAGTGTTGTTATGAAATTCTTAATGACAATGTAACTTAGAGAGCTGCATATAGAAGTTGGACAATAGATTGACCGCATACCAGCATCGTCAAATTCTCGGAACTTTGATGTTTTAAACACATATAGCGTTACCGGCCATTGTCCTAACACATGTTTGTGCAAATATCTGGTCACCCTCATGACCCCACGGAATGAGAATCCCACTCTTCAAAGATCGTAGTATTTAAACAATAGGAATGTAAAATATGATGAAGTAGGCTACATTACTTTGCAGAAGAAAGTACACTCAATGGACTGAATGTAGTATTAATTTCAAATTAATTCTCCACACTTGAGGCGACCGATATATCAACGATGCAATCGAGATTTTGATTACACTTAGATTAAGATAAAGTTGATCTATCAATAAATTGAAAGAATTTCGTCAAGTGATGAAATGCCGAAGCTCTCTTCGATCTGTATGTTGATAAATCAAAGCATTAGAAGCCTCCTACAGTAACTTGAATTAGATTTTTGACACTTATCTTCGTGCTGCTCTAAAATAGGAATTTGAACGTTTTAAAGGTCCATTTTAGACCCAATAAGACCTTTCAAATTTACATAGTGTAAAATGTATTCATAATGAAAGTCTTATCAAAGTGCACTATTTTTCTGGTGACCACTATTTTTTGCTGTCCACAGGTCGCGCATAAATCAACTCGCATTTTGAGGGAAGAGAACTTGGAAGGAGACGTTGCAGTCTTTCGATCTCTAATACTATCGTCGAAGATGTAAACGTTACACAACGTGTATTTGGCAGGTGAAGTAGATACGGCAATAATGATGGCTCGATAAGATGAACTTTCAAAGTTGCGACATATGGACACTGGCACCGTTCAATATTTGATAAATTGCTTTATAATCGAGTTTTGCGGCTTTTGATCTCAGACCGCTGTAAAATAAATCAAATGATAAAAGATACCCACCATTTCTCATGGCATGCTTCGAATCTCCAGAGGTTCATTAGATTACTCAAGTCACTTGCCAGACTGTGTTTTTGCTGTCTCAGAAGCAGTTTATTCCGTCTGCGAAATTCAAAGACGGAAGATCTGACGGCATTTTTTCAACAGATTATCTTGAAAATACATAATCAAGTTCTTTTTACAGGCAGAGTAAATTTAAAAGTCACAAGACATAGTCAATTTCACTAAGAGGTCTCGATCGAGGTATGCATGACATAATGCTAGTTGCATTTCCCCTTTGAACGGCTAAGCTCAGACGTTGCTTCAGGAACTGAGTTGCTCTGGTCTCTCCGGTGACTTCACTTATTCTTCTTCCGAGCATCCTCACGAGGGCTCGAGCGTCAGTTCCCCATGCTCCGAGAGTCTCCATCGCAAAAGGACAAAAGCAAAAATCATGAGCTAGACTCTCATACTTCCGTCGCTTCTTATCTTCTGCTTTCGATGCCAGAATTCCTCCACCTTGTCTTGAATTTGGGATGTTGCTAGTGGCGAGTGTATCCACGCATGTATAACAATTGACTAAATACCTAAATAGTATTCAAAATCAATATTCATGTCATTACATGAAGTATGATTTTGATGGAGGAAATTTAATTTTTGATTTCGAGATCTTGCAATGACATGTTTTGTGGAATGCACGCGAGGTTTTGACACGGCATATCTTTTAGCCAGAAAAGGTTAAACATTTATATATTATCAACGTCATTTAGTGAGAGGATCTAATTGATTGAATAATTCACTTATTTGGCAAACCGACCTGTACCTGATTGCGGCGAGCGGGCACTAAACCGGCTACCGGTACTCCATGAAGACAAGAAGATAGTTTGCTTAATGACAAGTAACTCATTTTATCTAATCGTGACATAAATCAATAGGAAATGTTCTTTGAAAGTATGTACAATTTATGCAAGTATTTTAGTATTAAATATCCCGTAGCAAATGTTTCGACAGCTAATCTAATACTTAAGAAAAGAAATTACATCAAAAGCTAATTTATCGAAAATTTATCGAGGCGATTTCGGTATAGCATTAAGTCTATCTACGCAGTCGATCGAAACAATGAAAACTGCAAACAAAAATTGACTAAAAATCACTAAATAGCTTTATGCATCTGAGCTGTTGTTCACACAAGCATGTGCATGTAGTTCCTAACAGTGACTACTGTGCCGATCACTTTTACAGAGAATCTGTCGCACAGTTCATGGGTCGCACGTGAAAAGAAGCTGCGGGCCGCTTCAGAAGAGGTCGCGGACCGCATTTGGCCTCAGGCTTCGTGATCCTGTTGTAAAGTATCTCCAATTAATTATTCTGTGCAAGTAAATCTAAAGAATGCTGTCTATGTGCCATTCTCCGCCGTGGAATGTAATCAAATAACTTGTGTTTACCTATGTAGAGCAGGTTAAGTTGTTTATTAAACTGCAGCCGAGACTCGCTATAACGAACATTTGTCTATAGCGAACCTCATAGATGGACCTCAATTTTTTCATCATTTTTAATAGGAATAGAATAAATAAAAAACATTGTTGAATTTAGATCATGTGAAAATGAAGCGCTTGAATTTATCTTCCCGAACTAACTCGCGCTCAATGAGATCGAAAACTGCATCTAAAACTGCACCGTTAAAAATAACTTCACAGAAAATATCCGTAAATATCTGCTGAAATGATGACGTCACAACATGATAAGTGATGACGCAACAGTTAAATTACATCCATATCAGATATAGCAAGCGGGTCAAAACGCGTAAGAGTTAACATAACAGTTTTTGATAAAGGTGCTCATACAATTTTTTGCAGCTATATTATGAATCAATATATGCTGAAGCATCAAAATTCGATTCTGAAAATATTCTGGCTATGTATTTTCTTAAATAGAGCATAGAATTGCTAGATATAAATTTCGGTATTAAAGATAATTTTTTTACAGAAATATCAGGCGGTTTGAAAACCATTAAATCTCGCAGGATGTGTGAATGAATTATATGATATCATTATCGTGGATATTGTCATTGCGTATGTAGCTTAAATTAGACATGAAGTAATATCTAAGTACATTTAAATAACTAGTGAATAAGGCCCGTTCTTATGTAACGTCCGTTGCCCTAGAAAGTCGGGAATATAGGGACTTAAATAGATGCAAAACGTATCATATTTGATTAATTTCTACCGTTATATTTGTGATTACATGAATGTCTAATGCCGTCTTCATAATTTGATGAAAATCTTAGATAATATCTGCAATGATTGATGAAAGTTTTTTGAAATGACAAATCAATGTAACGTCCGTTACCATAGACCCACTCTAAAATTTTAGCGTATATAGCCAGTAGTAGTTAAACAGGATTTTTATGGAATGAGCTTATGCGTATGAATGAAATATCATGATAGTTTGAAGCCCGATAGAAACTGAATAAATCACTTTTCTTTCCTCTCAAAAAAGTGTAAATTTATCGTTTGTAACATCCGTTACCGTTTTTTGAGCCAAACGTCTGTTTTTGCGGATATTTACAGATCCGACTGTAAAGACTGTGAAAATAATTTTAACTGTTAATTCGAACGGACATTTACGGCTTACAGTTTGCAGTGCACTATCGTGATCAAATCTATGAAGTCGATAAAGCTAGATTGTGTGGGAAGTCAGATCGAACACTCGCACAAAATATGAAGATTTTGTATCCACTGGATTGAAATTATCAATGGATAGAGTGACGTCAGCACGATATGCAACGGGAAGTCATGAACAGAAATAACTCTGTATTGGAAAATCTTGACATGCACATATGACGTGTATAATACGTGCTACACTAATTGCAATTCATGTCTTTCATTCGATGTGCGATTGCGTGACAATTTGATGCTTGAAAGGCATTTGTGTAATATTAACATTAAAAATGGCAATATTAAATGTGCAATTAATAACAATTGTTAAATGTGTAAATTTCTGCACTTTTGGAGAAATTTACGCGGATTTGACTGATTATCATAGCAATACAGAAGGAATAATAGAGTGTTTTAGAAATCCTCCGTGTCACGTCGAACTTGGAGAGTTGACATAGTTATATAAATTATCAATCCGATAGTTGACAATCACTTTAATGCTCAGCCTAATTAATAATACTATTTTCTTAAGCGTGATCAAATCACAAACCACTGTCACTTTAAGAGCAAAAAATCTTAATCAAAGAAAGTGATCATGGTTAACTCTCCCCCAACAGACGCGGGCAATAAAATACCCCAGGTGTCTTTAACAATGATTTTTTGCTCTTTCCTCAATTATAAATGTTTTGTCCCCAAAATTTTCGCATGTTTAAAAATCTCATTTTACATGTAAAGTGTTCGAAGTTTTTGAGAAAATTGTGATTTGATAGATACAGTATATTATATATTATTCATGAGGAACTTGGGGCATCTAATTACCCCTCATAGGCTGCGACGTCGTTTTTTCATCAAAATCGTTTTTGAAAAAATCATCATTCAACTCCATTATGACTGTTTAGATCAATAAAAGTTTATTTTTGACGTCCACTTGTAATGTTTCATCATTTATTATTAGCATGACTAAAGAATAATGCGAAAGAATAAAGGAAAATTGCGTCTAACATCTTCAAAACGCAATTTTTTGCTGTGACAAGAAATAAGTAAATCTAAATGAGTTGCTTTCTTTGCATAATGAAACATAGCACTCCACTGTAGGTAGGTAACAAGAAGCATTATAACTTCTACAGGAATGTCACACCACACCTGACAAAATAGGCATAAACGATAGATAGCACGTGCTTGTGACCTTAACCGTCACGCTGTAGCGCCAAGAAAGACAGCCATTTTCATGCTGTGAAAAGAAACTTGCAATCCATAGCAGCAAAATATGGATATCTTGAGGATTCAACTGCGATTTCCACATGTACATGTACTACTAATCAACAAAATGAATTCCTGGAGATGTTATTAACTGCCCGAGATTATTGGATAGAAAATGAAAAAGCGTTTGCACCCGGTGAAAATGATTTGTTTGCAAAGACCATCTGGGTGTCCTTTGTTCCTCTTGTGATTCACTTTAAGCCTTTTGCTCAAGATTTTTTGAATAAAATCTTTCGCCAGCTTGTTTGAATATAGTTTTTCAGTTAATATTGATAGTAACATAACGTTGAGTTGAAAATCTTTATGGGAGCTAGATGGACTAATCAATTACCCCTCTCCGTCTGTGACGTCGCCAAAAATGTCTACGTTGGGGCAGGGTTAACTTAAATAAATGTAAATATATTTATGGGTCCACATTGCTATTCAGATACAAGAAATGAAACATAAATTTTGTGAATTATAAAATCATGCCGATGAAAATTGAATTAGAAACTTGAATTTACAGCCAAGAAGCCCAATAGGATCTTAGTTTTTCTATGAAGACTTGCATTTGATGTGGTTCATGAAATTTCCTTGATAATCAGCTCAATACACTGTAAATCGCTCAATAGCAATCACATACGAAGGATGCATGCCAAAATATTTTTTCGTATATTTCTGTATTCTCTTGGTATATATTTGTATGCTTTTCGTATGTCATTTCAAATGTGGTATGCTTTACATACTAACGCCATGCCAGCACATGTTAAAGGAAAGCATCAATCCTGTCCAAAGTATGTTTATTTAAGGCCTTTTGTCAATAAAGATCAGAAACTTACGTTACTACTGTTTTGCAAGTAGTGAGATAATGATATTTAAGAGTCAAACTTTCAATACTGAATTCGATTTAATGCATTTCAGTCCAAGGCATTTCATGAATAATCAATAAGATTTCAGCCATCAACAATTATGCATTATGTAATTTTGAAATTAAGCATACTATCAATCCGAAATAAAAACACATTATACATGAACGTAATTCATAACGTAATTCATGAACGTAAAAATAGTTATGTTTGAGATATATAACTCAGCCAATCACAGATAGAATAGTTCATATCGCTACATCCCAGTCACATACGAAAGCAAGTGAGATTTCGTATGAAAAACATACCAGATCTCTGTAAGCTTACGAGAATCTCGTATCATATGTTAGTTTCAAATTGTATGTGATTTTGATATATGTTTGTGTGTAATTTTCATATCCAGTGATTTACAGTGTACCTGCTTAATTAAGATACCTGTTCGTAAACGGTTATTCCTTTTCATATCAAAGCAGTTTCATGCTACTTATATACTCGTATAGAGTTCCCAAATCGCTAGTATATAAACACAGGAATAAATTTCAAAAAATATGATTCTTAAAAATTGATCAAATGTTTTTTTGGACCGCCGGAGCACAATCTCCGCAAAAAACTTAATCTATTGATATAAAAATGTTCAATGTACTGCATACTGACATTTTCTGAGTCGACACTCTACCTACTACCGGTATACACGTACTAAATGATTTGATCCAATTTCGCGGAGATGTCTACGCTCCTGACTGCATTAACCGTTTAGAGTCGGACATAAGAAGGCATGGTCAAATGTTGGTGGCAAGTGACAAAACGCTCCCAATGGGGTCTAAATAAGACTAATATGGATAATAATCAAAAGTACTTTTCGAGATATAGCAATGTTCCACAAGTGGAACGTTGGACACTTAAGGGTGTGTAAATCTACATATTTTTTACCATGCTGATGATTTTTATTCAATGGTTTATTTTCTTTTCTTGTAAATACAAATTATCGCCCATATAATATTTCCCCACATAGAATGCACACTTTCCAGGTTCCAATATATTATAGATCAATATTTGCAGAATGTTTTTTCAAGAAAACAATCAGGCGTACGTCTTTGTAAAACTGCAAAATGCGTACTACTGTGTGTGGAAATAAGCGAAGCAATTTTCGTGTAGTCTCTTATCGCATTTCGAGCATTTCTTTATTGTGTTCTTCTGGCACAAGTTGCGCCCTAATGTGTCGTTGACTCGATGAAATGGTTAACACCATCATAGCGAATGGAGCTTGAGGCTGGTGCCGTGGGACCTCCTAGGCGTCTGCCCTGTCGAGTCGCATCATAATTCAGCAGAGCCATGACCAACTGCCGTCTGAACTCCACATAGGTCATCGCGTGGTCATCCGTTGAGGACTGATGTATCTGCCAACTTGCGACGACCGCCACGTTCAAAGCGTTACTGAAATGGTTCCAGTACCACTTTCTCGAACGAAGGCTTGGGCGGTAGGAGCCCAAGAGACGGTCCATAACATCGGCACCTCCCATTTACTGGCTGTATGAGCGAACCAACCTTGACTGCGCAACGTCTTTCCTACGTTTCTCTTTCGTGCTCCATCGCTTCACCTTAGTAGTTGGAGTGGATACTTCGAAATTGCTTGCAATATTCACAACAGCATTATCCTTCCAATGGCACACGAATGCTGTTCCATCAGAACAAAAATCAAAGGTGCCCTTTTCTCTTTTCTTCATCATTTGTTTGACCACATCCAGTAATTCCGCAACTACGCGTGACCCCATAGGGTCTGGGGATTTCTCAGTAGCCAAAGCGTATTGGCTTCCCCTAAACATGCTTCCAGAATGATGTCCATAGTAAGGTACCATGGATTCGTCAATACTCAAATGTTCAGCAAAAACTCCAAATTGAGAAAAATGCTGGTTCAAATGATCATAGAGGGGTCTGATTTTCGAATACTTATCTCCTGGTGTTAGGCGATTATTATCAACAAAATAAATGTTGGTCTTGATTTTCTTGAAGCGGTCTCTGGACATGACTTGACTGACTAGATCAAAGCGCAAGTCTGATGCAGTCGTCCAATACGCATTTTCGAAGGGTAGAATATGGTATCCATTCAAAACAAAATTCCCGAAAAGCACAGGAGTTCATCCTCAGATACATTGAGCGGAGAACCTGTTGAAAGATCAAATGCTCTTACAAAATTTAGACCCAGGATAGAATATTCGATTCAAAAACGTCGCATTTAAACATGAGAATAGTGCACTTCAACTGATAAGTAGGCCTATTATGTAATACAAGATGCGTAATGTTGAATATTTCTTATGAATTCGCGTCAATTTCGTTTATTTACATTTTTGGATTCTATTGACCAAAAATAACATGGCAGGCGAATAGTGTTGAAGTTTGAAATGTTCAAATTTAGTCTTTGGGATATTTTGTTTGATTGTACATACATACATGTACATTTGCATTAGATTTACCTGATTTACATGTACGTGTACATAACATACATACACAACTAGCTCATAATTTCACCTTTTACCCCAGCTAATCAGCAGTCGGTCGCAACCAGTCCTTTTTATCAATCCTTTATGTTCTTTCGTTTTTTAGTACAGAACAAAATGAAAAGGCACACATCATGCAGCTGCTAGCTACGTGTAGCACGTGCAATGCGTGAATAGGCCTATGTACACATCGTAGGCTTTTGCATGAGAAGCACGTGACTGTCTACTTAAAATATTTACGAAAGAACATGCATGTAATGCATTCAGACCCTAACCTTTCACAATATGTAGAATCGAAATTCGAAACAGAAAAAGTGGAAGGGTGTAGTAGGTGTGGACTTGGCCCCGCTATTTACATTTGCATAGGCTACATGTAGGCCTTCTATCAATAAGATAACCATGTACATGTATAATGATACGATTTAATGTACGTATAATAACACAGATAGGCTGATTACCTTTTTGAAGTGAATACCCATTGATAAGTTGAGCCACTTCCTGTAACAATTCCTCCGTGAAAAAAAGTAGAAAATATTCCAATGGTGTCTTGCCAATCAATTCAGGATGAGCATCAGCTAATGAAGGTGGGCTGTAGGAGTCTTCAGCGACATGACCTAAATATCAGCCTCGGCCTGCGGCCTCGTCTGATATTTGTCATGTTACTTCATCGCTATGGTACATTTGGTTAGCATCCGAGATGATTCCTCTCGAAAAACATGTAGGTTTCATCTAACCTGAAGTAGCCAACGTTCCACAAGTGGAACATACATACTAATTGCATTGCTGAGACAAGACAAAAGATGAAAAGGATATGCTGACCTATGAATTAGTAAATTAGGAGTGTTGTCTTTATGTATACCGACTTGGGTGCATTGAACTGCAGGTTTTCATGTACAAAATGCGAGTTGAAAATTGGATCACCAAAAAGCACAAAAAAATCAAAATTTTGAAAAAATTGATAGACCAGAAATACCACTCCCAGTTTTTTTCTCGCTTCGACTTGAAAAAACTATAGAATTTATCGTGCTTGACTAAAGCACATTTCATGATCATCGATTATGACGACCCTTATGCATCAAAATCACAATTTAAAAAATGTTCCACAAGAGGAACGTTGGACACTAAACGGTTAATGTCAAATCGATAAATGTATCTTGAAAAATAACCTCTGTTGAAAGAGTGCGACTCTTTACCAACTATTGCTAAAGCAATTCCACTTTAGTCACGTTTATAGTTCACTCATGGATGCTGTCATGGACACTCATGGAGAATCTGGTAATGATGAATTGGCATACAGCTTCCATGCAGGGATGATAATTATAAGATATGACCTGATCAAGGAGATTATGAGGATCTATTTGATAAATGTTTTGTTACAAAGATATATAATGAAAAGGTGTACCGACTTCCTTGACAGTAATGAGAGCTTAATGACTCAGGTCTCCAGATGTGCTGTACAGTCGAATACAAATGTTAGCTGCAACTTCTATATGCGTAATTCATTCACCGAATAAAACTGAATCTTATTCACAAGGATGAAAATGAATCTCATGTTGACCTTCTTCTTATCGATTCTCCCTGTCGTTAATTTGGAAAGTATTGATCAGAATGTATTGCAATTTTTGGAAAGCAGAATTTCATTTGTAGCGATGTTTTTTCTAATTTATCGTTTAGTGTTGTCAAGAGCACGAATATACTCGGTGTTACATGGGACCAAGATATATGCTGGAGTCTACATTTTAAAGAAATTGAGCGTAGATGTTCACAACGTCTGTTTCTACTCAAGTCTCTAAAATATACTTTATGTCACGATGATTTGTGGAGAGTTTATTATAACATTATTGAAAGTTTGATGTTGTATTCTAACACCCTTTTTAGAGTTCTGTCATCTGAAATAAAAATCTATGCTGTCTCCTGTTTTAAACGTTGTAAGAAAACAATTTGCAAACCCGGATATATATGTTCGAATACTGTTGACACTCAGTCTGTCAAAAAGTTCAGAGCATTTGAGTCGTTGTACATGATATCAGGAGATCCATGTCATCTTTTGAATATGTTTAGACCGACGCAATCCGTCAGACGTGTTACGATTCCATTTAGTCGCACAACTCGTAGACAAAAGTCTTTTCCAATAGCTTTTTTGCTACATCAAAGTGGTTGTGTAAAACTCTGACATTGCTGTGTATTTTGATTTTCATTTTGACAAATATCAGATTTCTCTCTCTCTCTCTCTCGGTTGATTTTTCTATCGAGTCTTGTTTTTTTTTGCATTAGGTGGAGAAGCAACTCAGTATTAATGAAGTCCCCAATGTGCATGCAATTTCGATTTTATTAAATGACCTCCAGTTGAGACCCAGTGCCAAATCTGAGATAACATGTTGCTACAGTTGTGAAGAAATTTCCGCGAATGACAAGATTGGAGAGGTAATGTTAATTGAATGTTAATTGGATGGAAGTGCCCTACGTTCATGCTCACTCATATTAATAGGAGTATTTTCTTGAATTTGATTATATCACTCAAACTGTCGGCTCTGAAAGAGCAAATGTCACAGTCAATGATGATAATAACTATCTTTAAGTATGTAAATGGGTCCACAGTACTATTGAGATAAAAAAATGATTATTATCCTGATCATAAAATTCATAAAATAAGCGATAAAAGCTGCTTACTGTAGCCGTTTTCATCCGATCAGGAAAATGGCCTCCCTCCTCGTTCTGTACCACAGACGTCTCTCTCGCAATTCTCGAGATCTTGGGCAGCTCGCCATTTCGCCATCGTTTTTGTCTTCCTTGTTTTCTTCCGCCGTCATTCGGTGTCCATTCCGTTACGCGCACAGTCCATTGATTGTCTGTTCTCCTTGAGAGGTGACCGGCCCAACTCCACTTTAAATTTCTCGCTGTTTGTATTGCATCCTTTACGACTTTCAATCTTTTTATCTCTTCGTTTCTGATATTGTCCCTTCTCGTTACTCCCAACACTCTCCTTTTGGTTTGCTGTTAATGACTATATTTGTGTTTCGTATAACATTAAAGGAAGAGCACAAGTATTGAATAATCGTCGTCGGTGTACCAGTTCGATCTGTCTCGAGGTCAGATAGTTGCGAAGTTGCTAAGATGCTTTCCACGCGTTCTGTATACGCTTGTCAGTTTCCTTGCTGTTTCGGTCTTTGAAAGCAACGATTTGTCCGAGGCATGTGTATTCAGCTTCACATTCAATTTCCTCCTGTACTGCATCAATCCACAAATTAGATATGAATAGTTGAATTGTAACTGCATAGAGCATTATGATTCTAACCATTTACAACTCAACGTTACAGAATGATTTCTATAGACCGTAGGATGTAGTCTGCTAGTTCATACTTTGGACAGATCCATTTAGCTTGGTGGAAAATACCTATATGCATCAGATCTACCAATTTAGCAAACTTGAGATATTGAACCAAGAAGCAGTTTCATAGCCTAAAAGCTTCACACTACTTATATAATGAAGTGTGAGTTTCCAAGTCGCTAATATATAAACACAGGAATAATTTCCAAAAATCTAGCTTTTTGAAAATATATCAAATATTTTGTGTACCGCATGAACGTAATCTCCGCAAATAATCTTTTGATATATAATGTTTCACTGCGTGCCGACATTTTTTGAGTCGACAATTATGATACTTTCTCTATGCCGAGCACAAATCCAAGTGCGGATATGACCGGCAGGCCTTTTTACAGAATCTAGGCCCTTCTAATCAAGTCTACGTTGTTATGATTGTAAAATATTGGTGTTCGAATTATCAGATAATAAATTGTGAAATAAAGTAACTTCCCAAAATTTACCCATTCATTTTTACAGAAATTCAAAAGGTATTAGAAATGAGTCGTACTCCAATTTAAACATTAATTGCATCACAAATTAAGTTGAACAAATAAATTCACATCACAAATTTTAGTCAATGTTGGCCGATGTGAACAGTAAACCCTTGATGAGGTCAGCCTTCATCGATGATAGATTAAGGCTGAATTATAGTTCCTGCGTTTTTCACCGCACTATCTTGCGGTAGAAAAATGCAGGTCCATGCTGAAACGCAGTTATCCATGATATCTCAGACGCCTGAATTTTTAACCGCACGATATCTTGGTGACACCTATCAGAAGAAAAAACTGGAATTATACACTCGAAGCGGTGATCCTGTCGGAAATCCAAAGCCAAAATGGAAATACTTTGAGTCCCTGATTTCTTAAAATGACTTAGTTAAAGAATGAAAACCAGCAGGTTACACATTATTTGATGAAGAAATTGAAACAATATTTTAATATTCTGATAGTTCTAGTAATACTCTGTTCAAACTTGTAACCTATACGCATGCCTCGTCATACAGTTCCATCTTCTCCACCATGATTGTTTCAGGCCACATATTTGCCACTGAAAAATGCTCAACTTAAATATGATCCAAGCTGAGCATCTCCTCGATATCCTGCTATAGGTCGGACTCCTATCATGGGGGGATGATGGCGCTGAGGGGCATCCAGTCCCTTCTCGAAGCGAAACGAGCAGCAAGAAGGCACACTGCACACAGTCATTGACGTTATGAAGAATCATACACGAGAGGCCTGATCGATAGAGGGTAGGTCTGTGTCCAAGTAATCGCTCATTGTTACATTCCTCGAGAATACAATTATAATTACATATTTAGACTAGGAATGCAGATGCACATGCAGAAGACAGAGCTCATTTGCTTACGCGTGCGATGTTATTTTCCAAGATCGTCGTGCGGGTCTCTTTTAGAGGCATCAGTAATAGATCTCGCATTCAATTAGCGTGCGAGCACGCACCCATTGAGAACGCAGTGAAACCTCGAGAAAAGTATGCAAGCAGAGAGCTGCAAGGTGTATTATCATTCATCGATTTTGGCCACGTATGGAGTGCTGTTCTTAGACGCAGTTCATAGGGCACTATCTGCGTAGCAAGCTAAGCAAGGAATTTTAGATCTCACTGACAATGATTCTGGAGATCAACCTGGTCGAGATTCATCCAGCCATAGAGGATAGACAAGACATTAAAGACTGTCTTCAGTTCCGTTGAAGATGAATAGCAACTTTAGCAAGTCGTCAATACTTCGTCAATTGACTGACTTCGACTATCTAGGCAAAAACATGAAAAATATATAAAATAATGAATAAACAATTTGCAGCGGTTTTTGTAACCTTAGCCACATAGCACGTTGCTGTCCGCCAAAGAATGTCATCAAGCAGTTAGCCAAATTTGATGGGGATGTCATGCGGTGTTTGGAGGATTCAGTATCAAGGTGTTTAACAGATGCTGGGTTTAACAGGCCGAATTCAGTCTCAAACGAGGAGGACTTGGAATCAGATCAGTTGAGAAGCATTCATCGACAGCCTATTTGTCATCAATCGCATCCACTAATTCGCCGACTGGTTAGGAAGCAATCGAAGAGTATCATTTGAGACCTGATCCTGCATATCATTCGGAAGAACATTCATTTATGTCAGGCTGCCAATCTCAAAAACTTTTATCAGATAAAATTGAAGACTCCATGGAGAAGAACTCGTTAAAAATGAATCAATCATTGGTTCATAAAGTGCGTCTTTCGGCGATTTCTAATAGCCAGGCATCTGCATGGATGAAGGCAAAACCAAGTCCTGGACTGGGTCAACGCTTGGAAGCCAATGAAACACAAATGCTAGTAAAGTTTCGCCTGGGATTTCCGTAGAATTTCCATTCTACTTGCATTATCAGTCCTGGCAAAGTTGTGGATGATTTTGGGGTACATGGTACAATTTGTAAACTTGATGTTGTGAGGCGACATAACACCATTCGCAATTCCATTCACCGTTTCTGCCAACAAGGAAGACTGAATCCAAGATTGGAACAAGGCTCCAGAGACGATCTAGACAGGCCAGCGGACATTCTCATTCCAGACTTGTCAATAGGGAAGGCAGCTGCTGTTGACAAAACTGTTACACATCCGTTCACTTCTGATTTTATTCATGGAGCGAGTGCAGCATCGAACATGTGTCTGACAGCAGCAGAAAAGTGCAAGCATCAAGCAAATGACGGAAAGTATGCCGGTGTGGGATAGATGTGTGCCCATGGCGGTCACCACTTACAGTGTTTGGGGCTCTGAAGCAGTGGGAGCATTAAATAGGATTTCCAGATCCGTTTCAATATGCCGAAATGAGCAGTACTCATTGATTCTCGATAAAGTGCTTAACTTTCCGTGCGTGACGCTGGTGAGATCAGTTCTGTTGGTAGAGCTCTCCTGGCGCGCATGACTTCTTGAAGTGCTTTCTTTCTTTTCATTTCTTGGTCTTTTGTTTTGACACCTAGGTTTTGTATAGATATGTTCTCCTATGTAAGGCTAATGTTTGTAAGATGATTTGATGCATCAAGCACAGAAGGTATAATTCAATATAAAATAATGGCCTATTTTATCGTTCTTTTTTGTCACTTTTGCTACATCAAATAATCATTAATAGTCACGAGAGCTGCATGCAATGCATTCTCAGATAAAAAATTCTGACAGTTTAAAATTTGAAAATTGTCAATTGACGGGTTCCGCCGTTCTGGTGTTAAATGCGCAGTTAATCAAGTGATGAGTAATAAGTACTTTCATGCTATTTTAATTCCAAGTGATCTATTAGATGTCTGATGAAAAATGCTTTATCATGACATGATCATGACTTTAATACTGAAATTGATAAAATTGCACTCAAATGAAAATCAAGGCATCTCGTTAAAAGCTATTATATGGGTTTGACCTGTAAGGAGCGAGTTTTGTCCCTTCAAGATTGACAAAGATATTTCAAAGTGCAGCAGTAGTCAAGAAGAATTTGCGTCATTGCCGCTTCAAGTGCATTTTTGTCGGTATGAATGTGTAAACTCCTCCTCTTTACCAAATCTATTGCAAAATTATCGTTTCAAATGCAAAATGAAACAATGACAGTAGTAAAGATGCACATATTTCTGTAGTACTTTAACCTGTTGAGCTACAGACATTGAAATTGCTTATAAAGATTAATTGACAATGAGTGCACATAAAAAACCTGCGTCATTCTTCTTTTTTTTCAAAATAACTGCTCTTTTTCGAAAGACTTCACAGCTGTCGAATGTTCTGCATTTTCAACTTGATAAATGGGGGAATGAAATTGCATGCTTAACTGATTAGTTGTAGTTGGATTCATACAACAGGTCCTACAGAAGCGGCATAGCTCGACTTTGTCAGTTGCACTCGTGTAGATTATGATACGAGATACGCGAGATCAACGGAGAAGATACTGAAGTGAGTGACGGATATGCATCTTCGCGGGGCCAAGCAAATTAACGCGTTGGACTAAGCTGATTCACTAATTATCATTTTTATTTATCAATCGATTACTGATTTTCTGATCTTCTGATAAGCTTGCAATACAGATGGATGCTAGTTACTAAATTCAATGATAGCTAGTCGTTTTCGTCTTGAAATCAATGCTGCAATAACATTTAATGATGTTCTTATCAACAATAAATCCTAGAAAAACATAGAAAAGATCGATCAATGTATAACGGCTCCTAACCATCGAAGTAAACATTCCAAAACATCTTTTTTATGTCAAGAAGATAGACATCTTAATGTTGTCCACGTTACTTGGTCAAGCCCTTACTTGTTAGTTGTTATTTGCCTCTTTGTTTCATGTCTGCAGCTGCAGATCGCCATTGATTAGGTTGAATTTGAACTAGATTTTGCTATTGTGCTGCTGATATGGCAATTGGCATTTGAAACGGGAACACTTCACCTCATTTCGGTAAGTCTGCTGTTGGAATGTCAGCGATGAACTCGAAGTGTTAATGTTGCGAACTCTGCAGTTGAAATGTCTGTACTTGATATGAAACGGATGATTAGCTTCTTGATCGGTCAAACCTATGCAAAATGTTTGCAAAAATCGCACATTTTGATATTTAGTTTCTGGAGGTGAAGAAGCAACCTAATTCGGTGAGCTTTTATCGGGACATTGAGGCTTTTCAATAATATAATTTTTAAAATTTTCAATAATTGCTGATCAGAAGCAGAACTAAAAAATACAAAACAAATGAAAAATCGGATTTCAAATTTAAATTTCAAGAATGCCTACAAAATAAGCAGGTACATTGAATTCAGAGATTTTGCATTTGTGAGTATCCACATCTTAATAGGAAGAATCCTTTGAGTAATCTCAATTTGTTTCATCAAGAACTGATGCCGCAATATATATTAGAAGTGAATACGTACCGAAATCAGTCAAAATATTCCAAACACCCAAATTTTAAAATAGCTCTCACGCCAAAAGTATAGTGTCAAATTTAGAACATTCAGAATTATTCAGAACATTCAAGATCTGCGTTTCAGGATCTACAAATCCATGCTATTAAGCCTTTTGTGCGCGAATTTAGGAAGAAAGTGTCGGTAGCTCCCGGACTAAAACTTTTGATAAATTTTGAATATTACAACAAAAAATTCTCGGTAAATACTCAACGATATATCTCCTATAGCATCTTAATCGTAAAGTTCTAATGTGATTTCAAGAAAAGACTTCCTTCAGCTAAAGTTCCAAAATGTGAGCTTTGGGATAAGAAAATAATACAATTTTCCTTCAACTAACTTTTCTCTTAGAAGTGTACTTTCCCGGCCTTTTGACAAAAGCAAACTGATTTAGAAACCGTTTCATTCTACAGATAAACCTTGAGCATTGTCATTTTATAAAACTGAATTAACATTTAAACGAGTTTTATTCGCTCAGGAAATAATGTTGATACAAGAAGTTGACATGAGCTTGGCAAATATTTTTCGTGCATGATCGACCGATCATTTTGCTTATCCTGCCTTGGCTTCATGAATGACATCGCAAGTCTGACAGCCGGGGAAATAAACAGGTATGTAGAAGTTGAAACTTTGAGACAACACTCGAGGAAGTGCAGTGATTTGAACGACTCCAAATAACGCCGAGTTGTCGACAGCTTGTATTGAATTGATGAATGGAAGTCATAAAAAATGCACTTTTCAATGCATTCCCATGCACAGTGTAAATCATATCTAACAATGCTAGCTCTGAGAAATGTCAGATGTTTATTTCATTCAAGAATGAATCAACCCTCGCCTCACTGGCGAATTTTTTGAACATCTTTTAAACCAATAAGTTATGACCTCCAGATTTCTAGTAGTTCTACATATCGTGCAACTTTTGACAGATGGATGATACATTTGGCGCAATGCTTCTGTCGAGAGAGAGCTGTTTAAAAATGTGAATGTTTGGAAAATTTTGACTGATTTCGGCATATATTCCCTTCTACACTGTAAACTGTAAACAGCCACTTATCGGACAATTTGTGAGCCACATCAGTATTTTGGCACTTACTGCGTATTATCAGACAAATTTCCTGCCTGTCAGACAATTTTTGTCTCATCGCACGAACTAATTTAAATTATTGCGTTTTTTGCCTATCATACTACTTATGACTATTATATACACTTTTATTGAAATTGGATGGTATACTTGATAATTTTCAATTATAGAATATACAATGTTGTAAATAAGTAGGGTTCTTTGTATACACCTTGAGGCATGGCAATAACAGGTCTGGATATTTGACGTATTGATACCATCTTTATTCTATTTTTACAATGTTTTTTACAGCTTTTAAGGGTCTATATACTTCCCTAAAGTTGACATTGACACAGCGGACTTGTAAAGTATCAGAGTTGTTCATAATGCGAGTGTGAATGAGTAGAGCAGAGTTAGAACCTGTGTAATTAGGAGTGATTAGTTGCCATTAGCTGTTGTTGAATAGTCTGATCATATTTAAACACTTTAGGTTTGAGAGACAATACTGTTAGAAAAGTAGACAGAATTGTCTCATATTTTGGCGAATAATTGTCTCATCTTGTCTGTTCTGAACACCCACTTTTGGTTGTTTATTGTCTCATGTTGTCTGTTGCAATTGTCTGATCATTTTGCCTGTCTACAGCTTACAGTGTAATATACATTGCTGCATCAATTCTTAGTGAAATGAATTGATATTACATTAAGGATTCTTCCTATAGTAGTCATCCCGTTGCAGACGGAAGCACGGTGCGGTGCAGCGATGAGTCATCGCTGCTGAGTCATCGACGAGTCATCATGCTGACTCAGCCCCTCTGGAAGGAAGGGAGATGGCCAAGGATGTGCTGGAAGGAATGGGTCCGAGAGGAGGTAACTGTTCCCTAACCGCCCCCCCCCCTCTGGAATGAAGGAAGGAGTTTTCCAGCAAGGGTTGGGAAGGGAGAAGGGTAAGAATGTGGGAAGGATAGAGTGAGGAAAGGGTGGGTGTTGGTGGTTTTGGGATGAGAGAAGTTGGAAATCGTCATGAAGGAGGGTTCGGATGTGAAATTGGAGTTCAGATTCGGAATCTACGTCAAATTATGGGTGGGGAAGGATGGAAGGAGGAGCAGCAAGGGGTGGAATCTCTGAAAACGGCAGGGTTGGAAAAAAGCTGGGTGTTGGATGTTTTGGGATGAGAAAAGTCGTTTTTCGACATGAAGGAGGCCTCGGATGGGAAGACGGAGTGCAAATTCGGACGTTTTGGACAATGTTGGGTCTAGGAACTTCTTTCCAGCTCAATCGGAGAGAAAAAGTTCTGACCTCTCCCCCCCCCCCAACGGGAACGAGATTTCCAACTTTGGTTCTAGAGATTGTAGAAAGTCGTGCAAAAGCTCGTTTGAAAGCTGAGAGTGAGTCGTCTTATCGACTTGTACTTTGGCAGTGATGCACATAAATTTTTCCTTGCTTTGTGCAATCACTTTGGATGACCAGGATTTCATTTTACCGAATCCATGGCGAATGATGAAGTGAGCATCATAACATTTAAAGTTATGGAAGATGACGGGGAGCGTTCGCCGTTTGAGCCTAAATTTCATATTACATTTACTGCATAAGGCAGACCTAAATTTACCACTGAGATGGCAATGGTCCCTCACTTTGTTATGTTGCCGATCATCAAAGGATGAACAGTAGTGGGGACATTCCGTGTTCCTATCAAATTTGAGTTTATCGGCTTCTGTGAAGCACATGGGTTTCCTAGTCAGCCCCGTTTCATACCGTTGATGAAAACGGGCCTTCCTATCTAAAAAGTTGAGGAAGTTTTCAACGCACTCCTCGCCTTGCCACACATGCATTTTATTTTGATTCCTATAATATGGATGCCAAACTTCATAGCAGGCAATGGCTGCTGGCTCATGACTTAGGTCTTCTTGTTCAATATAACATTCAATGTCCGCATAGATGGTACATATGGGACTGAGCTCATTGCCGTTTTCCTCATACCTATAAAATTTATCTTTGGGCATGACTTCCATTTGAAGCTTACCCCAAGAGCACCACTCGTAATGCTGTTCAAAATATGGTTTAGATGTGAAGCGTCGTGTGCAGCCCCTAGTGATCATTTTCTATGGAAATCCCACAAAATTTCGCAGTAGAATTATCGCGCATTGTCTACTGCAAAAAGCACTAATTCTCTACTGCCAAAAAGACCTACAGACATCAATCGTCTACTGCCAAAAAGGCCTACAGACATCAATTTATAAACGCATTCAGAAAAGCAACAATTTTCACGATATTTTGCGATTAATTAGGAATAATATAAACGCCGATCGAACCTCAAGCAAGCGTAATTTTAAGTCCCATGGACACATTAAATCATCCAATAGGATTCAAAACTACCGAATTTGAGGTATTGAACAGTACCTAAAAATAATAATAAAACTCACTTTATATTTTCCATTTTCTCCAATCCTCCTTCAAAGATTCAACTTGTATTATTCAACTTGTATTTGTTCGACTGTAGCTGTGTGTGGATCGGATATTTGATTACAATATAATTTCACTTCAAATGACTTTTCAGCAATGTAATCAATCACTTGTTTAATGGTTTTCAGCGAAAGTGAAAAGATATTAGGTAGTTGAGTCAGAATGATGCGAATCAAAACGTGTAGATGAAGATGATGTTGAAGGTTAGGAACAGGAGGTAGTTTCCTGGCATTGTGCTAAAAACAAGCTGGTCTCTCGTTTGTATTTGCCTTTTATTTGAGGTTATGTGCAAGATAGAAATCCAGCAAGGTAACACCACAGCGCTTCTATTGTCAGGTGGGACCGTGCAGTAAACATTCGCACTGCAAGGTTCCACCCCTTGATGTGTCTGTGAAACGAAGCGCTGTGGTTTTACCTTATTGATTTTCTATCTTGTGCATAACTTCAAAGGCAAATACAAAGGAGTGACCCGCTTGGTTTTAGTACAATGCCAGGAAAAGAGAATATCGATAGTGAAAAGATTTCCATAGTGAAAAAATACGTCGGCGTAATCCTGAAATTGGTCGTGAAAGTCGAATTACGACAGAATCCTCTGAATGTCCAAAGCACAAATGACTGACTTGAGGCGTATTTAAAAGTTTTGTAAATCCACAAGTATAAGACAGTAGAACGACTTGTATTGACGCTGCTGGGATGACTGAAACACGCACGATGCACCGAGAGGAATGACTGTGCAATTGATGACGCCTGGTTGATATAGCATACACAGTCTCCGCTCGCATCCTCTTTGTCATGTGACTCATGATGGACCGAAGGTCGTTATGAGGGCATTCATTAGTCATTAACAGGCAGGCGAGCGACGAGTTGCTCATTCCACAGTAGGGAGAGAGATGTGTGTAGAGGAAAATTGTGACGGATACCGGTATATACATTACGTCCTTTAGTCATTATAGTCTTGCAAATAGTGGAACAACTGATCCGCATTGTGACCTTGAATATTCCAGCTGAGATACATTCAAAATCAGAAAATCAGCTTTCAAATGGAGAAAAGAAAATAAAAGAAGATGAATGGAGAGATGGAGATAAGGAGAGAGAGAGAGAGAGAGAGAGAGAGAAAAAAAAAGAGGAAGCTTGTTCCCCTGTGCTTCGCGCACTATGGCCCCGATCAAAAACAAACAGTTCGAGGAGATTCCGGAGTTTCCGGAGAGAGAAAGAGAGATAAGAAGAGACTAGAAGGACTTAGTTCTGTGCCTCGTGCATTGTGACACTCCATCAAAAGCGAATCATTTAGAGGAGACAAAGTAGCAAGAGAAGGGACGCACGTATAAAACCAAATGTTCTTTTTACAGGTGTAAAGCAAGTAATAAATGAATATAATGCATGCACATTTACATATCACATTCATTTATTCATGTGATATTTTATATAATAAGTATAAATGTGATATAGACATAATATCAATATATCAAATGTATAAACATAACAATATATTTGATAAGATAGAATTTTGTAATTGCGTATAAAATTGTATTACATGTATATATTCCTATGAATACATTAGATCATAATAATACGAGATTTAT
This sequence comes from Prostheceraeus crozeri, assembly GCA_907163375.1. Taxonomy (NCBI): domain Eukaryota; kingdom Metazoa; phylum Platyhelminthes; order Polycladida; family Euryleptidae; genus Prostheceraeus; species Prostheceraeus crozeri. The sequence goes on from CAJQUW010010044.1 coordinate 61,762, forward strand.
ATACAAATATCTTTCTTTTGTATATTACAGCAAAATAATTGCTGTAGGCCTATTATACAAAAATGTTTGAGTTCAACGTTCTTGTAGAGGTTATGTCTGTCGTCGATAAATGTTTAGACACACGTGTCTCAAGCAAACATTTACAGATATATTTGCCTGCTAAACATTCTATGGATGCCATGAATGCCAGCAAGAATTCTCTAGAATTGCAGTAGGCATTATTAGCTCATACAAATGTCTCTAAAAACCATAAAAAGCTTACTGCCAAATCAAATATCTGTAGCGATTTTGAAAGGCAGTAGAAAATCGTAAAATATCTAGAAAATGATCACTCGGGGCGATCAGTAGTAGAAATTGTTCCTATATGCAGTTTGATGATGGTATAACTTTGAAATTGTAGGAATGCCACAATAATGCCATTCTGGGTGGTTGTCGCTATAGACTAGGAGAAGATTGACAACCCGGTCGAAGTTTGGCGGTTGTTATACCTAACGCCCTTCAGACCTTTTTCCCAGACATGGACGACGATCTTAATGTTATTGAGTTTTTAAATTAGATGATGTCTTTAAAATCTAATGTGTTGACATCTAACCCGTCAAACTTAAGTTCACCCTTCCATTCGCAATACTTGGTGACTCTTTGATGATTCCTATCTATATAATTATAGTGAAGAATGGAGAGGACGCCATACTTGAAACACTGGGACTGACACTCTACATTGATGACAGCCTTTTTGTCAGCCAGTGCTTTGGGGAGGGTGAAACAACCACTTACTTGCAAATTTTCTAAAAGATTGATTTTAATGTCTACTTTCTCTATCCCATCAAAGACCAGACCGCTGTCTCTTTCATTAAATTTATCTAAGTTGCTGACGAGATAGGTCGCATGTCTCTCTATCCACTCGTTTACATCACCTATGAGATCAGCAGCACAGGAGGCTATCCTAATAATCACAGTGGACTCTACTTCTCCCGTGCTACTGTCTACCTTATTGAAACGAGCAGTGAGATAGAACATGCCTTTGAGTAAAAACCTATCTAAGCTCGTCAACATTTGATGTATTAAGCCTATATTATTCATCAAGAAAGGATGAATATCTTGTACAGCTTCAGAGCTTTCTCGCTCATAGTCGCGAACGAGCCTCTCAAGGGAAAACTTGCTCAGCCTTAGAGTGACGTTGTTGTCAGTGTAAAGCTCAGTGGGATGAGTGTAACAGAGAGTGTGCGAAGAAAGAACAAACTCTGTAGAAAAGGTCTTCTGACACGAAGAACAGGAAACCCGACGTGCGATGAAGGATGCTTCCTACCTGTTTTTGTCGGTGGTTGCCTCACACTGCCACAGGAACCGCTTTCGAGGTGACGTTGTAAGTTGGTGCTGTCGTAGAACGTGCGTCCACAACCTTCACACTTGGGTCGTTGAGGGATCGGTGGGTGTGCCTTCTCCAGATCTCTTTTCACTTTTGGGCAGCGAGAATGACGGTGCCGTCGAAGGTAGAATGGCCTCGCGAAGACCTGCCCACAGTCTGTACAGCTGACCTGTCGAGCCATAGGTCCTTCTCTCTCCCTGACACCTTACTCTCGATTGCGATCTCCTCCTCCTCCAGCAATCTCTCCACCGACTTGACGGAGAAGAGAGGGAGGCCGTTTGGCGCAGGTGGTGGTGGCGATACTGGGATGATGATGATGACGGGAGGAAACGTCGCCGTCCAGGAGATAGGCCGCCAGATCTGTTGTGAAAAAAGAGAAAAGAGATTAGTAACTTGATCATAATTTCAAGTTTGAAGTCTTATCCCCCTTTTCCCAATCACGGATACTTACCATCTAAGGACTGTGACTCCGGCAGCAAGGATGGACGCGGAGGAGGCAGGAGAGGGACACCAGCCGAGGGTGGAAGGGTTCTGGGCTTCGGTGTTGGAGGGACGTGGTGACGAGGATTAGGGACGGGTGCAGGGAGCGGAGCAGGCGGTGGAGGTGGGGCGATGATAATGCCCGGAAGAGGGGTCGCACTTTGGGCGGAGGTAGATGGGTGGGAAGGTAGGGCTGGAAATTCGGCTTCGAATCTCCGCCTCGCAGCTTCTCCCCACTTCTTCATCTTTGCCATATCTGTAGAGAGGAAAGAGAGATTAGATAATGAGACAAGGATTATGCAGAAGATCTGAAACAGTATAAACATGAGATGTTAAAGATACTTACACTTGCCAAGCCGCTCATAGGCTTCCCCGATTGTTCCTTTGGGGCGGGTTCCCCATTACGAATACATTCATGCACTGAAAAAGAATGGCAGCAAAGATAAGCAGAGGTAAAATTTGGATTCGGTTTAAACATGAACAAAATAAGGGAAGGGCTCTTGATTTTAATGAGGATGTGCACCCTAATGATGTTAGTAACAGAGTCAACCTTGAAACAAAAACTTACATTGCTCGATGGTGGCCTTTTCCATCTCGACAGCAACGCGGTAGTTCTCAATTTTCTTGGATTACACGATAGTAGATTTCAATCACTTTTCTTTCAATTCAAGAAAAGGAAAGATGAGAATCGTTTCATTTGCCTAGTCAACGTTTATCATGGGAACAATCATTGAAGTGACATTTCACTGTACTCCATATCATAAAGACTAACCTTTGTCAAATGGCTGAAGTACTCTGACCTGGCGAGAGAAAGCATCACGTTGAGTATGAAGTCGAACGCCCAACATGAGCAACGGCTCAGAGGTTTCAGTCTAACAAACGACGAACAACCCGTGCAACGCAATCCCTCTACGGCAGTACCCGCCGTCCCGAAGGAACGCTCGAGCAAAGGAGGTATTACAGCGCTTTATGAGCAGAAGTGAATCTCTTGATAGCAACATACTATTCAACTTGATAGCAAGTCAAAACAACCTGAGAGCAGGAGCTCACCGACACTCACCTTGTGAAAGATAAATGTGAAGATCAGAGCTGGTGCACTGTCTTTTAAAAGATTTTCCTAAGCGGTGAATGGATGAGACCTATCGTCCAATCACAGACGAGCTAGAGTTCCCGATGTGCGCGCACACATTTGTAACGCGTTATTGAAATCGTGTTAGGCAAAAATGTTGTTTAGCAATAGACTCAACCGTGGCACCTGAAGTCAATACATTGAAACATGATGATTGCACGATTCGTTTTCATCAAGAGACCTTCGGAGGCTTAATAAAAGATTACATCCTTCAGTTTCAAAGGGAGGAGACAGAATTGGAAGCATGTTTAGACTACACATGAGAAATATTTACGGAGTTGATATCTTATTTCAAAGACAGTCTCATCAAGGCTCACTTAATTGCACATTTCAATTACACTCATTTTCCACAAGGTGAAGCGGCGGAAAGTGTTGACTTTCAATTTCGTTCCTACGGACAAGAATATGTTACTGATGCTTCTGAGTTTTATACACGACATCTGCGGAAGATTATTTCTCGGATGGACAACTTTCATGGTTACGGCGATCATTTGCTTCTGAATAAAATAAACCATATTGTGATTGCTATTAGTAAAGTGGGTTTCAATGATGTTAAATCAAAGACCAAATAAAGTATTTTTTCATGACGACTTTTTGCTAACTATACTTTATAGGAAACGAGTCTCTACTGATACCATGTAGTTGATTTCTATTAACGGTAGACTTGTTACCCTTCGTGGTAGTATTATTCATCAATGGTTTATCACGTTGAGTTCAATCTTTGAAATAACTATATTTGGAACATCACATGTCTCCCTATGTTTTTCTGCTGATTTTACTAACTTACGTTTTCTTCAATAATTGTATAGCAATCGACTGCGATGCAGTAAAGTAACGTTCAGAGCTTGTTCACTACTGAAGAGAAAAGTCTGATGTGTTGCATGTGGTGCAAGGGTGGCCTCCCATTTCATTCCATTTCATCATTATTCTTCCCCTCTGCATTCCATATCCGAAGATATGTGGTGGGCTTGGAACCGCTTTAGCTGCATTAGAAGGTAGCCCTTCAGAGGGCTCATGGGGCGTTCTCCGTCCACCGACACTACTCTCTCTTCTTTGACTATTGCAAAAACTCTGAAAGAAAAAGAATAGGAGATTAGAGGTGGTAAGGAAAACATCATGTTTTTTCTTTACAACTTTTCGTACAACAAAGTCTTCCAAATCGACATTCATTTTAATGGATAAGTGTAGACATCGCACACCTTCGCCTTCATAACATGTTTGAGTTGCATTCGAATCGTCCGTGAGGGTCGGCACATCACAAATGTTGTTCTCAAAGAGGGGAAGGTGGACCCCATACACTCTCTTCCTCTTCATTCTTCTCTCAACCTCTCGCAACTTTTCCACTTCACTCCCCAACTGTCTGTTGATCACCTTCTTCTCTTCCACTTCCTTCACCACACCTCGCATCCGCTCTGCCTCATTCTTCTCACGCATCAACTCCGACTCTAACCCCTCAACCGCCTTCATTCGCTTCATCATACCACTCCTTTCCTTCAACCACTGCTGCTCCTTCACTCGCATCTCCTCCAACTCCTCTCTCATCACCTTCAGGCCCTCCAGCTTAGCCTTCGGCTCTTCAGTCTACTTCAAAGCTTCTCTATTCACACTCTCCATACCCATCATACGATCCTTCAAACTCACAAACGCCTCGTATCATGCGCCTCTTTCTGCCGAATGTCCCATGCGGTATACATTGCTACGGGTTTCACCGCCGTCCTTAACGCCCGTCGATAGGAAGTATTACACCGAACTTCATATGCAACGTTAAAGTTGACTGATAGCAGATTCAACTTAATGATAGATTCAGTCAGACCAAAGCCTGTCCAGGGCAAACCGCGAGGAGGTACTATCATGTCTTGCCCCACGGCGGCCTTTATGAGGACCGTTGGTTCGTTCTCGGAACTGGAGGCAGGGGAAAGATCTGCAATGAAAATGACATGTGTTAGAATAGGATATACTATCTCAATTGCTTCATTTACCGAGTTAGCCATCTTTAGGAAGTTTAGTGCGCTTCCTAACAGAAAAGGTAGTCAAATGGCCGCGCATTTGGAGAGTAGCATGGAGGCACTTCTTTTGGGGATGACCATTATAACATTGAATCGTTTCGTCCAAATTTTGGTTCACCATTACGCGGCCGGCCAGATGGTTGTCCTGAATAGGGATGTGGAACTCAAACATTCTATCAGCATTCAGCAGATTCCACTCTTTCCTCATACGCTCCAACTTCTCAATTGCCTGCATCTCATCACCCCGCCTAGCCACATTCCTCTCCAACTCAACATTCTTTGCCCTCAACATAGTCATATCCTTCATCATCTCCTCAAACTTCGCCTCTGTCTCTCTCATTCTACTCTCTGCAGCACTCACCCTCTTATCTCGCTCATCATTATTCTCTTCCAACACTCGCGTGTTTTTCTTCAACTGTGCTACAACACCCCTCATTCGAATATTCTCATTCGCTACCTCCTTACACCTCACATCCTTCATTTTCAACTCATCCAACTTGCTCACCACTCGACCATTCACTTTCTTCAAACTCTCATACGTACTCACTAACAAAGTATATGCCGTTTGCTGCGACACATGCTTCTTCTCAATATCCTCAAACCACCTCGCCGACTGCAAACGTATCCCACCACCCTTCACTTTTGGGGAAGATGAGCGCTGCGGGGGGTCCTCGACAACGATGTTGGACACCTACGAGGAAAAAGAGCTCAACTTCCTTACACGCTTCCTCACACGCTCCCTATCTAAATCCACATCATCCTCATCATCACTCTCAAGCACCCTCTTCCGCCACACCTCAGCTTCCAACCCAGCAACAGCATTCTCCACCTCAGCTTGCTCGCCACCAACAGCATTCTCCACCTCAGCTTGTACGCCACCGTTCTTCGCCTTCAACTCTGGCTCCCTCTTTACCTCTCGCTCCCTCTGATCAAAAATCAACTTTGTGAATCGACAGTCATTCACCAAACCTCCAACACAATCACCATGCTTTTGGTAAAACACCGCCTCTTCCTCATCTCCCTTCAATACCCTACACTTCACACACGCAATCCTACTCAGGACAAGCATGTGGCCATCGCCCTCCTTCTTGACATGATTTTTGGCGTCCACATTAATTCGTCCACACGTACACAATTTGACGTGGAATTTTCGATTTTTGTCGTTTCCCCATTGCTAACTGTAAGATAATGAAATTTGTATAAGTTTTGAATCATGTAGTACAGTCATATTCCTGATAGCAGATATGGAAAAGCATTACACTTAGTGACGAATTATAGGCTTGAGTGTAGTGAGTGACACTCGATCCCGTCTACAGCCCGATAGCCTTGTACCGATCACTAGGGAAGTGTAAGATCTTCCCCGATACCCGCTTTTTGCAGCTGAGGATATCACTGTCACTGCCCCGAAGTCGTAACAGCAACGCCGAGCCAAAGGTAGTGATCAGTAGCTGGGATCTAGCCACTCGAAGCTTCCTTTGACTTAGCCAAATTTGAATTCTGATAGCAGATTTGAACTCGGCATACTTGAAAACGTCAGACTACATGTTAAAACTTTGAAAAACTGAAAATTGAGAATTTTTAAAAAATTCCGCATTGTGCTACTCATACTACTTTTAAAAAAAATTATCAGTAGTAAAGACACTATCAAACTCTATCACACAAACTTTGAAGTGAGAAAATAGCTTGCATACTTCAAAAGATAGAGTCATTTGAAACCCCGATATCGGGAGCTCTGAGCGACGACCGTCGCTTACCTCTTCTTTCGAAAAAGTGATCAGACTTACATTACAGGGTATTATATATGCAAAGTAGAAAACTTAAAATGGCTCTGTCTCCAAAAGTATTCATCGTAGCGACATGCGGTTACTTGCAATCGATTTGTCTCACAATTTTCTATCAGATGACACCTCATCCATTCTCATTTGACTATGGGTAGTGTGTGACTCAACACATGGCCATGCAACATGCCACAAGTGAAAAAATCCTATGTGTGGGATCTCGAGTAGGGAAAAATTTTGAAAAATTTCAAAGTTCCGAATTTCAACCTGACACCTATCCCAAAACATTTTTCATCCATTTTCGCGAGGGGGCGGGACAGGGCGAAAATTTTCAAAGTATCCCAAAACTTGTTTCATCATTTTTCCCGAGGGGAGGGACGTCCTCAAAAAATTTTCTCTCCGATGTCGCTGGAAACATCCTTCCTAACCCAACATTTCACGTAGATTCCGAATCTGGCTTCCGTTTTCACATCAGAGGCCTTCTTCATGCCGAAAAAACGACTTTTCTCATCCCAAAACATCCAACACCCAGCTTTTTTCCAACCCTGCCGTTTTCAGAGATTCCACCCCTTGCTGCTCCTCCTTCCATCCTTCCCAAAATTTGACGTAGATTCCGAATCTGAACTCGAATTTCACATCCGAACCCTCCTTCATGACGATTTCCAACTTCTCTCATCCCAAAACCACCAACACCCACCCTTTCCTCACTCTATCCTTCCCACATTCCTACCCTTCTCCCTTCCCAACCCTTGCTGGAAAACTCCTTCCTTCCTTCCAGAAGGGGGGTGTTAGGGAACAGCTACCTTCTCTCGGACCCATTCTTCCCAGCACATCCTTGGCCATCTCCCTTCCTTCCATAGGGGGTGCTGAGTCAGCATGATGACTCATCGCTGCACCGCACCGTGCTTCCGTCTGCAACGGGATGACTACTTCCTATTTAGATAGAGATATTTATAAATGCAGAGCTCACATGGTTGAAATTTGAAATTCAAGTTTTAAAAATGATTTTCTTTTATTTTCATGCTTGTTAGTCCTGCATCTGATCAGCAATTATTGGAATTTTTCAGAATCATGTTGCTTTTAGCCTCAGTGTCTCGATAGAAGTCACCGAATTGGGTTGTTTCTTCACCTGCAGAAAGTAAATAAGATGCGCGATTTTAGCGTTTGAACTGCACAAAAATTGATCTTTGACCTCGTCTAATGACAGTGATGTAATCTCATAGTGATTGATAATCATCATTTCATTAACTATCTTGACCCGATCCTTCTATTAGTGCTTAGTTTATTAGTTTTTTTTGTCAGTTTCCATTTCAAATAATTGTCTAATGGAAATTTGTTAAAATTTGTCGGTTTTTGACCTTTGACCATCAGCCCACGGATGACTATATAATTTAGCAATTTATAATAATATTAACGCAGTTATTAATTACAAATAGATAATTGGTGTATATTACAAAATTGGTGCAATAGTTTGGGAGATCAGAAAGGAGGATGTCGCTCCACCATATTAGGGTTGGACCTGAGGTTTTGGGTCGACCTCGTGTAAATGATACAAAACTTGGGTTTTGCACATAGGACCGCCACAAATCAAGATATAAAATTGATATTTTGATTTGACTCGTAGGAGAACTACGTGATAAGAGCACTGAGTTCTGATTTCTTAATCAAAATTCCACTCAATTCGCAGAATATTTCAAAAATGAAATACTTTTGATGATACCGCGCATTGAAAGTTCGCACGTATTGTATTAGGTGTAAGCTTGTATTTTGCTGCATTTGTACAAATTGAATTTTTATATATTTCATATATTTAATATCTTCGCAGTTGTCTTCACACCCTTAATCTTTCTGCGATAGCCGACATTTATCCAAAAATGAATTCATTCCAATTTCGTATTTTAAATATGTTTAACCATGCACTCACTACGCAGCTGCCATCTCTTAAGTCACTTTTGTGTTTTTATTTATGAATGATAAAATTAAAACAATTGCTATGTTATGAGCAATGTGCAATTCAGTCATATTTAAATCGTTTCCCACTAATGCCACACTTCTCCTGGTCCCAATAGGAATTTTGGCCTATAAAATAATCTTCACCACAAAATACAAAGAATGCATTCGTTTAGCTGCTTCTACTTATTTATCAGAACTGGGGCCTGGGTTTTGACCTAAATTTTAGCCCAAAACTTGAAAGATTATTGCCCGACCTTGCCCACACACATCGGAGCACGTTGGGAAAAATACCCCAATCGGGCGAGGGTTAACCTCATCGTTTATGCACTTCAGGGCCTCTTCACAAAATTTTATGAAAAAATTACCCTTGTGCTGACCTTCCACTATTCATTGAATAAATCCTTTTTTTCACAGTCTGCAATATTTTTACATAAAAAATTACCTTCACTCTACCTGGGAAAGGATCTTGTCGCAGACCGTGAAGTTTGAATGACAGCAGTTTACTGAGCTGATAATTCAGAAGACGTCAGGTTTGATTAATATAGAAGTAGATGACTAGCACGAAATCCAAAAGTTTTATTTTGATTTATTATAGGGAAAGAGTACAATCTGCGTTACTTCGCTGTATCTCAAGCCCCATCTTTTCAAGGCGGAAATCGCAGTCTGCAGTTGACATTCATTCGTACTGATGCAGTGAACAAAACGTCACGCAATATTGAATAAGGATGCAAGCAGGTACAGATTGAATTTGAATTAATATAGTCTGATATTTTAAACAATTAATTTATTTACCTTCGTGACAAAACCTCGTGAATGATAACAGTACCTGTGCATTGTCCACTGATTGCAGACAGCATTATTTGTCAAGCTTGATTCTTATGTTATTGTAAATTGATTGGTTGTGAATCGGTGATATATCGGAAAAACAGTTGCTTCTTCGATACTGTATATTGTTATTTGCCATATTTTTTTAATTTATAAATTATATGTATTTTTATTTTTTTTTTGATTTTGCGTAACTATTCATTTATTCATTCACCTTGTTTCGATATTAAGTTTTAGCGTCATGTCTTTACACTTTTCTTTTTAGCACTTCTTCTTACGTTGTTTTCGTTGTTTGGTTTCCAGCTTATTGTTGTCATTTTAGTTATTGCCTGATGTATTTATTATTTTTTCTCCCTTTCCATTTGCATGCATTAGAATTGTTAATAATAGTTTTCATTCCGGTTTATTTTATTTGTTTTATCGATTATTAATGCCTTCTAGTTAATCTGTCACTATATATTTGTTGTATTCTGATTTCATTATTCTGTTAGTTTGGCATTGTCTTTTTGGGCCATAGTATAGACATGTGTCTCCATTTCTTAGTGCTGCATCCATAGAATTAGATTGTTCAAGCTTGTCACTTTGCTAGAAGTGCAAACTGTATCAGAGCGATGACACATGCAGAAACTTACTTAGTGGGCAAAAATGAATTTTTAATGCCTTGCAGAAATAGGACAAATAGTCGTGCGTCGCTTGCGGATTGTTGTGAATTCTTTCAAAATGCTCCGATCGCCACGATTTCCTCAGATTCGAAGAATTCAGATCATTGCGCAAAAGTTTTCTCGATAATGTTGGGTCCTCCGATCATTATCAAAAAAGTTAGCAGGCGCATGAAAAAACATACACAAACTTCTCTGTAGAACTTCACATCGACTGTGTCTCTTTGTTGTGTGATCCGGTTGATAACAGTGACTGAAACTTTGCACAATTTGGCGTGTTTAATGTTGAACTGGCTGCTCATTGTTCGATTGCTATGGTATTATGTCAGCAGATTGTGCCATTTTATTAGAGTTGCATGTTCCAATACCTCCTTTCTTGTCAAACAGAAGAAGAGGCGACCTGTCTAATTCTGTGGCTGCGTCTGCATGTTAATTTACATTTATTCCGCTTGATTCAGGCCATGAAATGTATTCAATTGTAGCTGACGCATGCCGTCTGGACATTGAGATTTCATAGTGTCACTTGCCATGAAAGATGACTGACGCTCTGTTTGTCAAAAATTTGACAATTAACAGTATACAGCAGCATCGAAGAAGCACCTGTTTTACCGATGGATTTTATGCATCTAATATTTTGGGAGATGAGAAGCATATCTACAAAAGCATCGATCGTGCTTTGAATAAATGCATGATATATGTACTCCCTAATATAAGCAAATCGATCCGACAGCTGCATAGAGAAAATGGTACTATCATGAGCCCTCGGGAGTATATTTATGGCATACATATACCATAGTGGCCAAAATATTAGCCCACCCACTGAAATATCATGTTTTTGGTTTCCGTCTCATTTGGAACTAAAACTCAAAAAATATCCATCACTATCATTTATTGAATTCGAAAACAATCTATTTCATAGAAACATGATGTAAGAAGATCACTAGAATGAATATTTGGTAGGATAACCTCTGTTATCAAGGACAGCTTGGATGCGCGATGGCATGGATCTTACCAATCGCCGACAGTATTCCGGAGATATTTCGGAGATCCAAACAGATTTCAAAATCCGAAGAAGATCACTTTCGGAAGAAGGACAATGAAGATTGACTTTTGACTTCATTACAGACCAGCAATTCTCGATGACATTGAGATCCGGGGAATTCGCCGGCCAGTTTTCCAGTAGTTGAACTTGATTATCGACGAACCACCTTTTAGTCACTTTTGATACGTGACAGGGTGCGGAGTCTTGTTGAAAGTAAGTCACTCCATGGATATTCATGTGCAATTTCACTTTCTCATCGAGAATTTCGATATAACCTTGAGAATTTAGTCGTTTCCCTTTCTCCAGGAATGCAATACCAGCCCGTCCTTTGGCAGTAATGGCGCCCCAACACATGATTGACGGAGGATGTTTCACGGTTTTGATCGTAAATTTCGGATCGTACCTTCGGTTCGGTGGTCTTCGAATGTAGTTATATCCGCAGCTTCGAACTTGTTGAAATGTAGATTCATCAGTAAACATCACATTCTCCCACCAGTCCGGCGATTTATCCTTGTGAAGATTACAGAACTTGATTCGAGCCAGTCTCTGTTTCTCTGTTAATAACGGTTTCTTTGAAGGTCTCCTTGCTGGTAGATTGAAATCATCTGTTAATCTACGACGGATAGTGCGATCACTCACGGAGATGTTAAGTTCTGATGCAGCGTGAGCGATGTTTGCAGATGGCTTTGTAGGGTCTTTGGTAACAAGAGACTTGATGAATCTGTCCTCTCTATCGGTCGTACACCTCTTCCTGCCGGAAAGATAGCGATTGTTGGTTACCGGTAGCCCCAATGATTCTCGATCCAAGTGTCTCTTCACAGATCGCCGTGAAATCTTTAATCGACGTGCAATGTCAGCATGAGATAGATTCATTTTGGCATATGCACTTATCTGTCCTCGACAAAAGTCTGTGATGTCTTTCTTGCAACCCATAATGCGAAGAAATGAACGAAAAGTGGAATTCTGAATCATTTCCATTCTGATTCAAAAATTCGAAATTCAAATCTGTGATCACGTCAAATCGAAGTAAACAGATTTCACTGCATCAGACCATCATTAATGACTCATTTATGAAATCATAGATATCGTATTCAAATGAAAAGAACACGACAGAAGACGCTTAATCGTATCGCTTTATACTTTAGGTAAATCTAAGGGTGGGCTAATATTTTGGCCACTATGGTATATATATATATATATATATATATATATATATATATATATATATATATATATATATATATATATATCTGTATATATATATAAAGTATCTGTATTCATATATAATTGATCAAATTTTTCAGGAGGTTCAAATCCATTGATAAAAAGAAAAAACCAAATTACTTGGTGCCTCCGTACCAGTATATTTTTTTTTATCTGTTTAAAAAAATAATAAATGTACACTGAAGTGCTTCCAGAAATCAAATTTACTGTAGAAGTAAGCCCCCCTGAAGTTGGCTTGAATTTTTTGGATTTGACTCTCCTTACTGGTAATCACAAAATTGAATATAAATGGTATCATAAAGCTTGTCACTCTGACATAGTCTTACAAAAAGATTCCTTCGTGGCTAACCATGTGAAAACTAATTTTATAAAATCACGTCTAGATTATATCAAAGAACACTGCTCTGAAGAAAAATGCTATAATGAGTCGAAGGAGGAGTTTTTTAAGATGTTGCGAAATAATGGCTATAAAGAAAAAGGTTTTAACAAAAAAAGTATGAGACGCAGAAACAGAAACAGAAAGCGAGAAAATAAGGCTAATCTGATGATACCTTTCATCAATGATACGTGTAACAGACGCATCAAAAACGTGATGAAAAAATACAACATTTCAGGAAACCTGATAAGTAAACCGAATGTTAGCCTTGAGAAATTCCTCAGAAAGAGACCTAAAATGACCAAAGATTGTGGTTGCGAAAATTGTAAAGATATCGGACCTAAATATTCGTGCGCGGATAGGTATGTGGTATACCAGTATACCTGTAAAACTTGTAATGAAAATTATATTGGTAAAACAAGTCGTCCTTTTAAAATAAGACATCAAGAACATAAAAGTAGCATTAAAAACAACACATATAATAGTGCCCTATCTCAGCACCGGTCCAAACATCCGATCAAAGGAATTCAAGACTTCATAATTCAGTTCCTATCTAAGAAAAGTAACACTCGCGATGTTACTTTAAATGTCTTTTTATGTTGTTTAAAGCAAGTGTATCAGAGTTAATAAGCCGGAAATCAATCGGAAGAACGAAATCAACTGTAATCCTTTGATCGCTTCTACCACGTAGTTATCGGATGTTAAATCTGTTCACTTTCGATTCTTAAGGGAAGGGTTGAATGTATGACCTGCCACTTACCATCGCACCTTGAAGGCCAAAGGCCGAAGTACAGTGCAACTTCAGGGCACTTCAGTGTACATTTATTATTTTTTTTAAACAGATCAAAAAAATATATATACTGGTACGGAGGCACCAAGTAATTTGGTTTTTTCTTTTTATCGATGTATCTGTATTCAGTAAGAATTTTTATATGAAAAGATTCAGGTTTGGCAGAGATTCGGTTCCCGTTGTCCAAAAAATTATTTGAGCAGTTTTAAAAAAAGTCAAAAGTTTGCACATTTATATACTACCGACATGACTTCCCTTAATGAAAAAGTCGAAATTTTATTTTGCTTTCTTGTCTGAAATTTCAAGTTTTTAATTCAATTTTGACCAGCATGATTTTATGATTCACTAAATTTATGCTTCATTTCTTAAATCTGAATAGTGATGTAGAACCATTTACATCTTTCAAAGTTGACTGAAATCATTGTATTTGATTATGTGATTTTGCTCTGCCAGTGACAGGTTGCCTGTGATATGATGTCGCTTAGGAAAATACTCTTGAGGTTGAGCATGAAAGCAATAGCAGGTCATCAAAACTTTGCATATCTCTCATTTGGTGACAATTACCAACCATATTCCCCACGAGTTCATTTAACAAAATCGAAAGTGTATACACATTGAGGATTTAATAGGCGGAGTTACCACTCTACCTAATATTCCTACTCTATGCCTCGGCCCGTTGAGGACTAACGGAATGCCCCGCCTTCCCTTTTTGATTATTACATATCTCTGGTATGCTGTTTCTCAAACACTTCTTCAACAGCAGGAGGAGGGCATAATTATGTTGTTGGTCTCCAGCCAATAGGTTGGCGTTAAAAGAGTCAAAATACTACACTGCAATCGAATCACCTACCTGACCGTCGGATTTCACCCAGGCAGCTGCTACCAAATGAACACACAAATGAAAGGTCTGGCAGCCAGAAAATACAAAAACACCTTCATTTGGAAAGAAAGGTTAGTTTTTCTTGATGAGTTGGTTTCGCACCAAAATTTATTTCACTTGGTAGCTGACGGTTTACAGTGCATTTCTTAGGTTTCATTATTTCTACTTGCTCCATTAGCTCCATTATGAATTTCATAATTTCCATTAAAATTGACCTGCATATAATATTCTTATCACTAAATGTGTATGATTCCAATGCAGAGATATAGCACATGTAAGGTTCGTAAAGATCGCATACTAGGCGAACATGTTTCATGCTGCTCGCTGTGTGGGAGCTCCCACAGAATTCTTATTGAGATTTACTATGGGGGCATTTTGGCAACGAGGATTTGAAAAAGCTATGTGCCAAAATGCGCACAAGAAACAACCTTCTAAATATGTTAGCTGGTTTCAGCTGGGGTGCAGATGCTGCAGTCTAACATGAATCTGGACTAGTACTGTGGAACTCGGTCACAGAATACTGCTGTCCAATTTGGAGAAACTCCGCACACTGCAAGCGAGCCAATGTTCATCTCAACGAAGCTGTGCGCATTATCTCTGGTGCCATCAAAGCAACGAGGACTGACTGACTTCCGGTACTCGCAGGCATCGCCCCACCAGACTTGAGACGTGAGGCGGCTACTTTGCCTCTCCTTAACTCTGTCAAAATAGTGCCCAAACTACCTCTTCTTCAGGATATCTGTCTCGCCTTCTGTCTCGCTACCCCGTGTGACGTCTCTCTCCTGCACCTTCTTTTCAGATCTGACCGGCCTGGTGCCAACGTTGGGCCACACTAGACATTCCAAAGAAGGCTCTCCCGCGCTGCCAATGGGTGCTGATAAATCTTCTTTGCTGCCGGACAGGTCCTTGTCGTGACATGCTGCACAGATGGGGCCTTCGTGACTCTCCACTATGTGACTGTGGCGAAATTCAGATGATGAGACATATCTCTGACGTGTGTCCCCTCACGAAAATTCCTCATGATTTTTGATGAGATTTTTTCTCACATATGTCTCATGAAATTTCATCCGGATTTGGAACGTTTTCGCATAAAATATCTCATTAAATTTCACGAGTTTCCCATAAAAATCTCACAAATGAATTTAACAGTTGTTATTTCATTCTTCTGAATTGATTTTTCTGGCATTTAGTTACTAAGGCTTTCTAAGCCTCGCCACATTGCACTGAGCATTCCCATGCCAAGACCACAAAACTATTTCAGTTTTCGCAATGATGAATCTTTATTGTGGTTGTGATATGAAATTGAACGGTGATTGTATTGCATCTCTATTTTCAACGTCTTGCATTCAACATCTAATTGTAAAGTGAAATGAGATATGCATCATTTCGAGAAGGCTGTTGCACATCGCTATGATAATATATCCTATATTGTTGCTTTTTATCCTTTATAGACTAAACTTGGAGATTCTTATCGATTGAATGAACTTTCTTATGATTCTTTCATTTCGCGGCTAGCATGCATGCCATACTACTTATAAACCTATGTTTACATAACACTCATGAATGCTCATGATTTTCCCATGAACGCATCATAAGATGAATGTGTTCATGACTGTTCTCATTACCACTCATTATATTCCCATCAAAGAATCATGAGAACATCAGGAGTTAAATCTTTTCTCATGAGAATATGAGATTCATCATAACCTTA
Organism: Prostheceraeus crozeri; assembly: GCA_907163375.1. Classification (NCBI taxonomy): domain Eukaryota; kingdom Metazoa; phylum Platyhelminthes; order Polycladida; family Euryleptidae; genus Prostheceraeus; species Prostheceraeus crozeri. The sequence continues at coordinate 77,981 of CAJQUW010010044.1, forward strand.
TGAACTCTCTTAAAAATCTCATGACTCCGCATTAACTTTCATGAGTTCTCATGAAAAACTTTCGTGAGGGTCCTCTAACAAAGTTCCGTGGATCTCTTCTCCACACTTGTGTGGTGCAGACGCCTTAACGTAGCTTCAGGCGAACTTGTCGCAATTTGACGCCTCGTTTCTGACTTTCATGTTTTTTCATCTTTGTATTCATGTTCTCTGCTGTACCATTGTGCATGCGAATATATACTGTGAAGAGAATAATCGCGTGACACGGCAACTGTCTAATTCCGGTGGGAACTGACATCAGAAGTAGTGGCAGCCGCACAGTGTACCTAAGTATGTGAGAAATGTCTTTTCACTGCTATTATCTAGAACGTTGAAAGTGTGAGTTGGAAAACAATCTCATTTTTCCATATCAAGTGAATTTCACTGACAAGTCAATTTGCAAAAAAAGAATGCCACGATTGATCGAGCGGAATCAATTAGCTGCGACCGCCACTGCATGATTAATGGTAGTGGGCCGTGAAAGCTCACAAGTTAAGCTCTGGATGAGTGAGCTCGATTCTCAACATTGTCCGCGGTTGCACCAAGAACAACACGCATTCAGATTATTTGCCTTTGTGAGTGGCGCTGAATTCGTTTGCGGAGTACTTTTGATAGCAGACAAGTTTATGAAAACAAATGCTATCACGCTTCTATGCGCTTGCCGGATCAGAGGGTTGCAGAAGTATGCAAATCTAAGTGTATGCAAATATGAGCGCAAAGAAAAGGAAGAAGAACTTTAAAAGTAATCTGATGAGTAAAGAGCGAATGAATTGATCCATAAGTACTTCATTTATTTCTTTTGAAGATGTACTATTAGATTTTTTATATAAAGCAGCTCTAGTAAACATGGAACAGTTTTAGCCCTCAGAGATCTGCAGGGGTCCAGTAGACCCCGGAGCCACGATTTTCTACTTCATTTTTATCTATTGAGGATATATCGACCGCTCTCTCATTCCCATGTATAAAATCATCATTTACGACAATGATTCTGTATGTGAAGTTTCATTCCAATTGAAACATTGTAAAAGTATGGCAGATATGCCTCGGGGTTCACTGGACCCACCACATGTCTCAGAGGGTGTAGAAATTGTTATTTTTCGATAAAAATGATTAAATGATTTCTGAGGGTGTCCATAATGGTTCATAATGAGTGAAACTCACAAATTTAGTGTTTATAGTACCGGGTTGGCCAAAAGTCACGCACCATAGGAAATTCTGTACATGTTTCTATTCATCCCAAATTGAATGCATGTATAGGCTCAGAAATCAGATAAAAACTCCAATAGCAACTAGAATGAAGACACTAGACAGTAGAAAATGAATTTTTTGAGGAATACCACAGATAGCTGAGTAACTTTTGTCAAAGATATCTTGGTTGACATGACAATGAAATTCGCGATTAACCTTGTGTTGTCATCAACAAATGATACACGTTCTCACGAATGCCCTGGTAACGTCATCGGATAGCGTGAAAGTAGCTTTCTATGCGAATATTGATTAGTCATTCCATGCTTTTAATGAACATTGTTGACTTCAAAGAATCAGATTAGTACGAACAAATTCAAGTTGTCGTCGAGTAATCAGCGTTATCGATATGCTTTCTTTGGAGGAACGAGTGGAGCTAATTTTGCTTTGCGGAAGGGATGGCTGGTCAATGCGTCAAGTTGCGGACAAATTCAATAAAAGACATCCGGATTCTTGAGTCAGCCATACGACTGTTAGCAGACTGCTTAATAAGTTCAAAACAATTGGGACCGTGCATGACGCTCCTGGATCCGGCCGTCCACCAATCCCGACGTAGAAAAGGAAGTTGTAATAGCCAAAACACTTCACAGTCCTAAGAAGTCGGTCCGCAGATCATCTGCTGAACTCAATGTTCCTCGAACAACGATGCGACGTATACTGAAAGCTGAAAAGTTTCATCCTTATAAGCTGCAACATCTGCAACGAATAACCGAAGACGACCCAGATTGAAGAATGGAGATGTGCAGTTGGTTTTTGGATAATCTAAATGAAAACAATGAATTTTCATTTGATGTTCTCTTCTCAGATGAAGCAATTTCCTTCATAAACGGACAAGTAAACCGGCACAATTGTCGGTATTATGCTCAGGAAAATCCCCATTGGATGGAGCCAGATAGATTTCAGGCTGACCGTGTGATGGTCTGGTGCGGGATTTGGAGGTCGTTCATTATTGGACCATTCTTTTTTCAGTCAGCCGTCACAGGGCAGACTTATTTGGAGATGCTGTAGACTTCCATGATGCCGCAATTAGAATCGCTTGGAGTTGGTTACCCTCAATGGTTTCAACAAGAAGGCGCCCCACCACACTATGCTGTTAGCGTTCGTCGATACCTGGACGAAAAATTTCAAGACAATTGGATAGGGCGTCGTGGGCCTGTGGAGTGGGCACCAAGATCTCCTGATTTAAACCCCATGGACTTCTTCTTCTGGGGTTAATGTGAAGTCTCTAGTTTACTCAGAAAAGATAAGAGATAGTGACCACCTTATCCAACGAATTCGCGAAGCTTGCATGAGAATTAACGGTGACAATAATCTGCTTGGCAGGGTTCGCAGTGACTTCCATTATCGTGTCAGTACTTGCTTTGAGCTCGGCGGACAGCATTTCGAACATTTATAGACATATTTTCTTGTTTCAATTCAGTTCAATACAAGAAGTTTATCTTTCTTAAAAGTAATTTTTGATTTTGTTATCACAAATGGGTATTGATAAGATATACACAGTTCCCTATCGTGCGTGACTTTTGGCCCACCCGGTATGTATGTTGTGTTAGAAAATTGCAAAATGTGGATATTTTGCTTTCTCACATGATCGGGCGTTGGTTGGCCTTTATGAACAACTCAGGAAAATTAATGTTCAAGATGAAAGCTATAGACATATTCATAGTGCGACACCAAAAATAGACTGTTGACGATGCTTCCACCGCAGCTATTGATGAGCTTGACATAACCACAACTGCTTTGAGAGTTTAAAAGTGCAATAGAAATGGCTAAAGCATCCCAATTTCCGATAGAGATGGGTGGAATAGAGATAACGAGTAAATGCAAGGTTTCTGGTTCGGAATAAATCAATTTCAATAACATTATCTGGCTGGTTTCTAATGGGTCGTACATGTAGGTCGCTTCACCGTCTGCGCTGTCACTTGAAGTATGACGTCACAATTATCTTCCCTTTTTCTTGCAGCAAGAACGCTCGACGTTCATGACGCCGCAATATTTGGAGTGACAATGGGCACTGCATTACATGCGACGTCGCAAGGGTGACACGCACGGTAGAGCACAGACACTGATTAGAAACCGTCTTGCCAGTTCAAGCGTATCTGCGTGAAAAATTGACCAATAAGAGCGCGCTATTACGGAAGGCGGTGTTTCGACGTACGACGTGCGACCCACGCGAAACCACCCTTCACTGTTGAAACATTGTGAAGCTGCTTCCTCATACAAAATGGTGCGTGCATTGCACCAAATGGCGCTCACTTATTAGAACACCATATTATAGTTATACAGCTACGACATCCGTGCGACAAACCAAAATATAGCACGAGGCGCAGCCGAGTGCTATATCTTTGAATGGAGTACGGATGGAGTAGCTGTATAACAATTGTCGAACGCGCTGTGGTCATCTAATAGATTTAGATGTTGACATCCATCTTTGCCTGCGAACTCACATGGACTACCAGATATCATTGTGGCCCCTCTATTATGTTTATATTAATTGCAGTAGCGCAGAAATGGATTTAAAGATAGACATCTAGATATAGCATCACATGTCAATGATTACCGTTCTAGAATGCATAATTTTGCAAAGCTTTCCATGTCCACAGGTTAATAAGTTCCACGAAGCAGGTAATTATTTTCCTGGCTGGAAATTATTAACCTGGTGCAGACTTCTATGAAAAAATCATGCATTATAACAGACAATACATAGCTTTCTTCGGTCATTATTTGTCATAACAAGCTCGAGCCTTCGGCTCTCGGTAATTATAGCAATAATGATTTCAAATCTATGCATTATCTGTTACATGTTACGTTCTGTATTTCTTCAAAAGATATCTTTCAATGTGTTTAATCGTTCTATATCACAAAGTATGGCACTTTTTCATTAGTATGATCAACATAAACAAGCGTTCGATAATATCGCATGCATTTAGGCCTACTATGAAATCTGCATGATGCTCAAAAAAATTTAACATTAGTATATATCTAAAATTTTAAGAAATTAAATACTGTATATCGATCAGCTGCACATACTGCAGATATCTTTATTTTGCTTGAAATCAATTACGCGCTATATTTTGATGCCAATTTAAGCGGGGAAAATCAGAATTTGCGAAAAGGGTTCACTTTCCCTTCCTTTCAGGTCTCGGATGGTATGAAGAATCTCTAGTCTCAGGGAGTTTAAGAGAACGAACAACTTTTCTTGTAAACTGCAGAAACGGTTGCTTATTTTCGACCACTTGTCGTGCAAATGATACAATTAAACACGATTGATGGTAGTTGGAGGCTCTTCATAACAGGAGACAGTTTCTTTGAAAATACAGAATTTTGTCAATTTCTAAGTCAATTCAAATCATTTGCAGACCAATGACAGTACAAAATGGAATAATAATAAAATGATATATGTTACTTTGTGGAATGAAAATCGATGCAGCAGGAGATGTTTACACAAAGAAAATTGCATACACTTGTAGATAGCAAATAGCATCATAGACAAATTGCCTCGATACTGTTGTAAGTCAAAATAAAATGCAAAAAATATAGATATAGGAAGTGCAGTGACAAAAAGGATAATAAAAACACACAGGGAAGCTGAATGGAAAAGTTAGATTTTCATCGTTCATGTAAATTATTAAATAATACGCATGCATTGATAAAGAAGCACTGTGCGAGACGTTGAGTTCTGTCAGCAGGGAGAATTTACCAGTAGGAGAAACAGTTGGTAAAAGGTCATGCAACACGTGATCATCACACATGATTTTTTAAAGGTTGCAGAGACAGATCCTCACGTCTCGTTTGCAAAGTAGGCAAGCACTCATCAGTACAATGTTTTCCATACACAAGTCGGTGAACTGGTTTTTGAGGAGCCTCTAAACGATTTGAATCCGTCGCAGTAATGCCAATCAACAGTGGCCCGCAATGCTCAATGACCGACCTTTCGAGATCATAGAAAGCATCAATGAGGACTTTTTGCGATAGAGATTGCTGTTCCAATATTCGGAAGGCGTACAATCGACGGAATGCAATGCTTATGAGGTGATTGATATGGTTGGACAAGGTCCGTTCTGCGTTGAACATAAGTCACAGTAATAAACAGTAATAACACACTATAAATCACTTATAAGCTCAAATCACGATGAACATTTAGGTAATGGTCACCCATCGAATTGCTAATTTGACAAACATAATAACCTCTCCAAAGTTGTTATGACACGGAGGATTTGCAAAATATCAATATTCCTTCTCTATTATTATCATGATCAGTCAGTTCCATGGTAATTTCTTTAAAACTGCAAACATTTGTCACAGAAGGTATTTCCTAGGCGTGAAGTGCATGATTACGTTTCCTGATGATGGTAGATCTAAATTTATATGTATTTAGTTCGAGACCGTGCAAGCATGACCATTGAATGAGTCGAATTCATACACCAATCGATCTTTGCAGTTGCCATGTGAATATTGGTACTATCATATACTACTCACAATATATATATTTCAGCAATAATGTCAGTTGTATGGTACAAGTGGTGAATCCCAATTATAAAATGGACAAATTGTCGTGCCGCAAGATACCGGTCTTGCACTCTTTTCTGCTGCATGTATAACTGAGATAGCATACTATCTCTAGTAATAGCAGTATACCATCTACCAGTAGCAGACTATTAATGTGGTTGTCAATCTCTTCACCTGTCATGTTCGCATTCGGATGGAAAGGTTTGTTTCGCCGCTATAGTACCGATACATTCCGAAAGCAGTGAAATATGCTAAATTCTTCTTTTTTTGACGACAACGTCAAAATGTACATGAGTCGTAGTAATGGATGATTTCTCTGTCCCAACACATTCCGTACCAGCACAAGATGCATGTAACACATTCATATTGCTGCTGTCACAGTCATGACCGCGACCAATCATCTGCAAATATTGTGGCCGATTCATGATGATCATGCCATGGGAGCATAAAAAATTTCAACTTTAAGAAAGCTCCTTTGAAAATCGTGAAATACGTGTAATGTTAATCTCTTTCACAATTAGCAATCTCAATCAAATCAAATCATTTATACAGGTACCTCAAATCACAATCAGAATTAAAGTACTAGGGAACCAACGAATTGCTAATTTGAAAAACATAACCTCTCCAAAGTTGTCATGAAACGGAGTATTTAGTAAATGATAATTAATATTTAATATAATTTATATTCCTTCTCCATTGCTATCATGATCAGTCAGTTCCATGGTAATTTCTTCAAACTGCAAAAAATTGTTTATCTCACATTCGGTACCGGGTCTCAACTCAAGTTCATTTTATAAAATCGAAACTGCATGCACATTGGGGATTTAATAAATACTGAGTAGCTACTCTACCTCTACCTGCTTATTCTATGGTAAGGACTTTGAAAAATGTATTTTTTGACTTGGCAAAAAAACGCAGAATTTCCATTCAGCCAAATTCAACGGTTTTTGGGAAGAAAAGTATGATATTAAATTGAAGTCAAACTACGAAGTCATAGGTTAGCACAACGGATAAAGCACTGCAGGCAGAAGTGCGGAAGAGTACTGAACCTTTGTACCACCTGCGACTAAGAAATGTGTTCCAAAATCTAGCACTCGTTCAGTTCAAAAATATTACTCATTTTAGAATTCTTTGGGTTCAACAGCACAGTACTTAATTTGTATTTATTTTAGTACTCAATGAGTTACATAGGACTAGCATCTCCCCTGTATCGAAAAATACCATATGGCATATCTAACCCTCTATATCACATAATCATGCACATCCATCTAAGATCCGCTTTAGCAATTAAACACAAATGCATGTGGATCAATAAAATATGCATAAGACTCAAATCGGAGTCGATGATGATGCACAAATTTTGGCAAGATTCAAAGCACAGTCGGGGAGGATGCTTTTGATCCAAATTGTTGTCTTCGGTTCATTAAGAGGATATCGATCAAATGTCACAGGTTGGTTTGCAGGATCATTTACTGTTTCACTGCACCAACTTCGATATGCAGTAACACTGCAAACCAGCTGTCTACCTGAGACAGAAGCGAACCGATTGACGATTTTGGCGCAGCAACTATGAAAAGAGTGTGTCAACTAACTGATTGGCGCCGTCCTTCCCACAGTTTCTTTTCATCACACCGTCGGCAATGCCCTCTCAGCTGGGAAGACTAGCCAGACGGTTTTCTATCCAGATCGATAGAAGAAAATCAACTACTTGCTGCACACTGACTCACTGAACTAGGCTACGTGTCGCGTTCTTTATTGATATTGATATTTTATCACATTACTACGTTATGAGCATTTTGGTACTATAATAGCCTACTTTTAGGATTTTTAGTTCGGTGATTTTTGCACTCTCATATATGGCACTCAGATTCATACTTAAATAGGACCTAATGATTTACAGTGTACTGCCAGGCGATTTCAGGTAGGAATGAATCAATTGGAGGAAGAGAAATATCCATTTAATAATCGCCAACGTTTTCACCAAAGTTATATAAAAGAAAAGAGTATATTTGATAAAAGCACAGTTCGTGTAGTTTTATAATCTCTTATTACCTCATTATCAGGTGAGCACAGAAAAATCCTAGCAATTCTCAATCAGAAACAAAATGAAAAAGCTGCCGCCTCGAGTTTCTTATTGTGAGCGATTCTGATTGACATGTTAAAAGGGTACTCTCATTATACGCGTATATTAAGATCTGGTGCATGTACTAATGTATGTTACAATTTCCTTCAGTTTTCCAATAAACACAAGACGATAAATACAGATGTCGATGACTTACTTAATTTTTTCGTTTAGACATCATCTTCTTGAATATCATCTGGGAACGACATGCTACGGCAGTTCATGCTAGTCTTTACAGATTCTACCTTCTCAATTATCAAGAAGAAAAGAAGAAACCAAAAGTGAAATAGTACTCTCTGTTGCAACGCTTCGGGTTGTAATACTATCATGAAAGACATTTTATACATCTGTGATCGACAATTGTACTCAAAAATCCAATGTACGTATGTCAATAATGTTATCCGTTCATCTCCACATAAGCAAACGGTTTCAGCTAGCATTTAAACAAACCTTTAAATATACGTGTAATTGGTAGCGAAGTTATTCAAGTATTATGAAACATCTAGATAATAAAGGAAATAATTCTGAATATACCTCTAAACGCTTGTGATTTCAATGAATTTGCACTCAAGTCGTAAATGAGACAATGATGTTCATACAAGAAACGAACATCACTGTATTTATCATTTGTTTTTTAGTTTTTAGTCATAGAGTGAGTATGTTTAGGTAGAGTGGTAACTCCGCATTTATCAAATCCCAATGTGTATACACTTTCGATTCTTTTAAATGAACTTGAGGGGGGGATGCAGTCGGAATTATTTTCAAATATGAGACATGCACATTTTTGCAATTTTGAAGAAATTACAACGGAATTGACTGATCATTATAGTATAATGCAGAAGGAAATTATATCATTCTACAGATCCTCAGTGTCATGACAGCCTTGGAGAGACAATGTTTGTTAAATTAGCAACTCGATGACCTGCTATTGCTCTCATGCTGAACCTCAAGAGAATCATATCATAAGCAATCTGCCGCTGGCACAGCAAAATTACAGAAACAAAGACAATGATTTTAATTAACTTTGAAAGATGTAAATGGGTCCACGTCACCATTCAGATTTAAGAAGTGAAACATTAATTTAGTGAATCATAAATTCATGACGATGAAAATTGAATCAAAAACATGAAATTCCAGCCACAACAGCACAATAAGATCTCGACTTTTTCATGAAGACTTCCATTATAATGCCGGTCATTACATTTCCTTGATCATCACCATAATTTCCGCTTAGTTACGATGCTTGCTAGCGAATATTCATTCCATTTGACATCCAACTTGTTTCATACTACTTATAAGGGGGCGTCATGTCGGAAAAATTTAAGTTGGCAAAATTTAGCTTTTTTTGAAAAAAATATTATTGGAGCGCAGGAACGTAATCTCCGCAAAAAGCTGAATCGTTTTATAGAAAAATTTCCACTGTATACAGATACTTTTTTGAGTCGACACTCTACCTATACCTACTCTATGTTTTTTGTGTTCTTTAATCACCCGATGAAACTCGTGGAAGTAGGTAAGTCAATAGAATGCTGATTTCTCCCAGACAAACATGTAGATTAATTGAAAATCACATAGCAGCACATTCTTAACAACAATTGCATCGCAATTGCCTAAGCATGTCTATACCGGTACAGTGCTCACAATTGTTGCAGTAAATTATTCTCAGATCGGTCGTGGAGATGTCAAAATAATCATCAGACGTAGTGAAAGACACATTTCACACAATAATAGCTACTCCATTATTTTTTTTAAGAGACATTATTATACATATGCTCAATTTTCGATTTTTTTAACTTGGTAAATTCAGTCACAGTTAGCTTATTTCGAACATGCTAAATAGATCTGTTTATTCAAGGCAAACTTGTTTCCGCGACATGTAGGAATCATGAGTTACGAATTTTCGACCAACAGTTCACTGGCCATCATCAGGGTAAATAAAGGTAAAAAGCGAACGCAAATCATTAAAGCGATTACTGTATTACGATATACAGAAGGCAGTTGTGAATGCACTGTAAATCGCTGAGTACGAAAATTACTAACAAACATATACCAAATTCACATGCAATTTCAAACTAACATTTGATTCGAGATTATCGCATGTTTAACGATATCTGGTATGTTTTTAAATACGAAACCACATTTACTTTAGCATGTGATTGGCATGTAGCGATAGGAACCATTCTACATGTGATCAGCTGTTTAAAATACCAGTTGTTGGTATGTTTTATATATGAGACCCTATGCAAATTCGTCCGCATTCGTATGCCTTTCGTATGTAGAGGTTTAACACTAGAAAGACCGGAAAATATTTATACCTAGAAAGACCGGTAAGTGTCAATTGACACTTAATATTCTTGTAATAAATAAATGAATGAAATTAATATATTTCCTATTCCAGCTGTAAGATATGATAAAAGGAGTTAATTCATTCTCTAAAAATTTTGTAATTGCTCATATATCATACATAAAAACTGATTACAGACCGAATAAAAGTTTTTCGATGATTGGAAAACTACTCAAAACAGTCCCTACAAGTAATAATAGTGCATGGACCGCACACGTACCTGTCACATTTTGTACAGCGGTTACTTGTGCAATTTTTGTTGCAGAGGCGGCATTTTTTCCGCTTATTCGGACGCTCTTTCTTAGGAGTAGGTGAAGGCTCCGATCGAGGTAAAGTAGGAGGGCGACTCATGTCAAATAGCCCTTTCGTCAATTCTAGAATGAAATCCCGCCAACTTGTGGTAGATCCTGTGATCTCGCGATGAAGTGTGTATGCGTTGATCGCTGCTAAGTCCAACAAATTAAAAAATATTTGAAGTGGCCAACGTCGTGATGCTGACTTTGTGGAATACATACGTGCCATTTGATCAACCGAATCTACACCGGCTTTTGTTCGTTTATAAAATTTTACAATTTCGGGTTTGTTTCCATCCATCGAAGTGTCAGTATGCATCGTCGAAAGCATGATGACCGACTTATTACTTTTGACTTTGTACGAAATTATGATGGCATTTGATGAAGCATGTCTTGCACCAACGACTGAATTGACTTGTCGCTTTTTGTCGTGTTGAAGTTCATTAGGAATTTCCCTCCTTGATTTTTTCATTGTTCCCACCAGCGTGATGCTTTCTCGAAACAGCCTTTCGGAAAGAGACAGGCTGGTGAAGAAGCTATCGACAGTCACATTATATCCACCACCGAAGTATGGTTCCAGTAGTTTCAATGTAACAAATTCTCCCAATTGCATTCCTCCGCGATTCTGAGTAAGTTCCCTGCCAAGATATGGGAAAGCGTTGTAAATATACCGAGATTCAGCATCGGCTAAAATCCAAAATTTTGCTCCGAATTTATCCGGCTTATTGGGCATAAATTGTAGAAATGGACAGCGCGTCTTCATTGGAAATAACTGCTCATCTACTGTCGTATGAAACGAAGGTTGGTACGATGCTTGTGAGTTCCCCACGAATCGAGTCCATAGTTCACGAATCGCACAAAATCTATCATACAGGCGGCGTTGTGATCGAGTGCTTTGTTCATCAAAACGAATATGCTTCATAATGAATTTGAATTTGTTACGTGACATAGTATCAGTGAATAGCTTTCGACCAAATTCATTAGACCAAAGAGAAAACAGAGGATCATTTTTCGCAAGAAATACTCCCCGAGCAAAAAGGAGTCCAACAAATGAGTAGATATCTGCTAAGTCTATTGAGAATTCAATGTCGTTAGTTGTCTGAATGTGGTATAGGGTATATTGGTAAACTTTGCGCATGCATGATTCGTCGAATATTCTCAAAAATGCACAACACAATCAAGAACGGTTCGTTTCGCGAACGTAGTTGGTTCAGGTGTAGTTCGAACAATGTTTGATGCTACTGTCGGACGAATAGGCCTGTCAGAAGTTGTTGTTGCTAGCCACTCACTTCCATCCCGCGATTTGTGATTACCATTTATCATTGCACCTTGGCTGATAACTTCCGACTCTTCCTCTGATTCTGATGATGAATAACTTTCGTCTTCAACTTGTTCTTCCATGCGTTGTATAGTATTATCAATAATGTCATCTGTTTCACTGGCACTGTTCTCGTCATCACTGGTTAACAGCAACTGAAGGGCTGCAGCATACCGTCTCAGGCGTGACATTGCTGTAACTCAGATCCGCATTCAATGTAAGTAATGGTATATAGACCGTTTCAGGACACCATAAAATTCAAAAAATAGTATCTTTTAAAACGACTAAATTTATCAATTTATGTAATTATTTCAGGTTTTTAAGACCTAAATTCCTAAATTTAGACCATTTAAAAAGTACCATTTAAAATATATATTTAGAAAAGATACCTCCAGAATTAGTATAGGAAATAGTTCATACACTGAAAAGAGTTTTATAAAAGTAAAAATGAAAATGATAAAATCAGAAAAAAAAGTTTTAAGTTCGTTGGGATTTTTTCATACACTGAGAATGAGAAATGTAAAAAATATATATGACCTCCGGACTCTTATAAAAGTAAAAAAATATGATATCTCAAAAATGAGTATAGGAAATATTTCATACACTGAAAAAGAGTTTTATGAATAAAAATAATTTTAAGTATAAAATCAGAAGATTGCACTAAAAATATTTCTTTAAAAATGGATGAAACAAAAGTGGAAGGAACCTCAGAAATGGATAAAACAAAAGTGGAAGAAACCGCAAGAATATATCTTTCGTTATCATATGAACGTAGTTCTACTTTAACGGACATTGAAAAGATGAACATTGAAAAAATTATCATTGAAAAAATGAACAAAGAAAAACATAAAGATAGAGTTAGGTATATGAAAGATAAGGAATCGCAATTTTATTATTAAGATTAGAGCATTATAAAAAAATAAGAAAGAGATGGACTAAAGTTAAGAATGTAACACAAGGAATTGGCATATTCTTAACAATAAGTTTAGGTGCTTTAACAATTGTTATATCTTCAGGTGTTTTAGTAATTCCAGTAGTTGCTACAGCTTTAACTTGATGCATAAATGAAAACACATTACCATCTTTGGTCTTTGAAATATTTTATTCACATCACAGACAAGTGCTGTGTACAAGTAGCATGATTTACAACGAATAAAATATGTTGACTAGAAAATGTGTTATGCCATGATACAATTGTTTCTGTATGAGTAAAATAAGGTAAGGCTCATAGAACTATAAAACCAATGAGGACAAGTAGCATGATTTACAACGAATAAAATATGTTGACTAGAAAATGTGTTATGCCATGATACAATTGTTTCTCGTAAATTGAAATAAGGTAATACTCATAGTACTATTATCCATTGCGAGTAGCTTACCGTTTTAATTGATTGAGTTTAGTATTTCATCAAGGGTTGGGCGCTGTCTCCCATGGCGAAGATACGAGTCAATAATAGCGAAGTTCCTTTTGAAAAATGATATAGATTCCGTCGAGTTCTTAATAAACGGAAATCGTAAATGTAATTTATAAAATTTCTTAAAAAGATGTTATAGCCTCTCGAATAACCTAATTGTTTACAAACATGGCAACTTCATCGGATTACAGTCAAAGCTCTTCCTTTTAACAACGATAACTTCACAGTATTGTTCACCGAAATGTCTTCTTCTCTTCTTAAATGTGCTAAATAATTAGTTAGCTCTGATGGTAAGATGTCTCTTTGAATTTCTTCTTCAAAATTATAGTTTGAACTGATATTGATGGCGTTATCTTGCAATGTGTCTTCAAATCGATTTATCACTAAAAATTCTCTGAATGTTTTTGATGCGTGTATGTCTTCTTCTTTCCTTGGTTTCAGATATTTCTCCTGAAATTCTGTTAGCATCTCAATACACTTCTTCCGTTGATCTTCGTTCACAATAGTGTCTGAAATTTTTCTTTTCCAATCGGCAAAGGCGATGCTTGAACGTGCCATTTTCGTTAAAACGTAGTGAATTAATTATGATAAAAATGAAATTGTTGAAAGTCGCTGATGAAATTGTCCAAAATAGATAAAGGTCACAGATGATTCGTAAGCAGTCACAATCTCGTAGAACGCTGACAGAATGACTGCACGCAGTAATACTTGGAATAATTGCAGCAGCTGTTCAAGTGACAAGTTGTGAATTATGCGGGTCATAAAGAATTCCCTCATACTGAATAGCATAAACTGGTAGCAAGCAGCTGTTCATGCGTGAAACAATCATGCGGTTTGAGAAATGTAGTAACAGATGTTGCTATTGTCTTAATACAGATAAAACAATCAATATCCTCTTAATGAGAGTTCATAAAGATAAAATGGAACATTGTTAAACAATACATTTTATTCCATTTAAAATGAGTAACATTTGAGTCTTCCTAAAAAAATATACGGCAAACAAACCACGTCAAATTTCGATTTAAATAAGATTGCTAAGCAATTGGGAATAAAGAATTTTCACATATTGATGAGAAATGAATTACTATTGATAAAAGATGTGCGAAACACTAACTCTACTAATACAATGTAACAATGTAACGTTTTAATTTAGATTAAATTAAATCATTTCAAAATCGATTAAGTAGTAAGGAAAGTCATAATTAGAGAACAGTTTTAAATCAATACCCCCCCCTTCTGACTAAGTAGTAAGGAAAGTCATAATTAGAGAACAGTTTTAAATCAATACCCCCTCCCTTCTGACTTCTAGGGGTTCCTATAAGAAATTTTTTTATTATAAAATGAGCAACATAAATGATTTTTTGAAATTATATGGAACACAAACAACAACGAATTTCGATTGCAAGAAAATCGCAAATCAATTGGGAATAAAGAATTTTCATGTTCTAATGAGAGACGAATTACGATTGATTAAAAATAGGCCAACAGGAACCTTCAGTTTTAATAAATTTCATAACAAATCTTCAGACGTCAGACCAAAAAGGAGTACATTGGTCAGCGGGGCATAGAGATAAAAATGGAGATAATTACTATTTCGACTCTTATGGATTGCCTCCAACAAACGAAGTTAAAAAATTACTTGGAAATGGAATTTATAATACATTTCAAATTCAAAAACCAGGAACTACTTATTGTGGTCAATTATGTCTTTATGTTTTATTTAAATTATAAAAAGGAGTACCATTTCTAGATATTATGTTAGAATTGAACGAACCGTAGGTTCTATGGCTACGCCTAATAATAATAAATAATGATAATGATAATTAAAAACCACTTCGTTGTAATTCGTTTTCATAAAATCGGCCTCTGATATCTTTATCATCTAAATCTTTGATTTCGTAAGTAATCGGATAAGTTTGATTTATTTTACAAACTTCAAATATTTCTTTAGTCCAGTAACCAACAAAGCCTTTTTCAAATTTATTCTTATACTTAAATATTCTAACTCTATCTCCAATTTTAAATTTCGGCTTACGTTTCTGTAAATTCGGATTACTCTCATTCAAATTATTATTTTCGAATATTTTCTTTCGGATTAAATCAGGGTCGTCAGAAGCATTCTTTGGATTTTTTTCAATACCTGAATGAATCTTATTGTTATACTCTTCTACAACTCCTGGTAATATATTCAACCATTTCTGATTTCCTTGCTGAGTAAATTTTTTGAAAATTTTATTTTTCAACGTCCGATTGAATCTTTCTATTACTACAGCCTTTCCTGCATTTTCAGTTGAATAAACAGTTTCAAATAGTGGCTGAACATTTCTGTTATAAAATTCCGACCTTTTATCAACAAACAATTTTTTTGGCTTTCTTTTATATTTTTATTTATTATTTTATATTATATTTATATTATTATATATATATATATATATATTATATTTATATTTATATTTTTATACTTTCTTTAAAGATTTCTTCAAACGCATATTTAACTGATAGACCACTTTTATTTTTTAAAGGCTTTACCCAAGCGTATCGTTTATATAAATCTATAACGGTCAATGCGTATTTATAATCTTTTTCATTCGGCATATGAATAAGATCAGCACTCCAAATATCATCTTTATTAAATACTTTTACTTTCAATAAATATTTAGGCCTTCTATATTCCTTGTGAATTTCGTACGCGTAGGTTCGAGCGTTGCTCTCAGACAGCTTTGCTGTCGTTTCATTTGCTGACGGATCAATACCCTGACCGAATAATATTTTAGCTTGTAAAGCTTTCTTAACAAACATTCTTTCAATTTTTTTTCTAAATGTACGATTTTGAATACTATCTAATTCTTGAATCATCTTCTTATCAGCTACATGTCGAGAACTTAGGTCATGATTTCGATAAGGTAAATCATGTCTATAAGCGGCGGCGTCTACTCTATTTATTGGTTCTTCACCTGGTTTTGGATTATTATTCTCATCTAGTCTTATATCTAATCGAGTTCCTGGACCGGTATATGAATGACCAGGAAGATGTTTTTCTTTCGAATATTTACTCCAAATAAATCCAGGAAAGTTTTCTAATGTTTTTTGTATGTCACCTCCAATATGCTGACAATTTGAGGTTTTATGTACTTTTAAGAGATAATTTAATAAATCTAAATTAGCAATTTTTAATTTAATTAAATTTTTGGAATTTGTAGAATTCATTTTTAAAGATAAAAAAATTTTTAAAGATAAAATAAATGTTTTACCGAAACATACTAGGACTTGGATATATTCCAGAACCATCTTTAGTTTCCTTAATTTCAATTAAATCATCAACATTGTGGAGAATATTTTTAGGAACTCGTTTTCCTTCATCAACTAATTTTAATTTACTAATAAAATTATCTACTACTCCTTCTCCCTTAGCAACTTTCTCTAACTCTCTATTATGACGATTTTGTTCTTCTAATGCTGCCTTCTCTGATTTATTTTTATTTACTGCTTGGACAATACCAGCTGTCCCACCTGCAACACTTCCTGCTGCTGCTATGCCACCTATTATTAGTGGAATTAATGGAAGAATCACGCCATTCTTTTCTTCTTGTAATTGAATATTCTCTATCATTGGTTTACTTATGTAATACTTTTTTTATTAATAGTAATAGTTTTAGGGATATTTTTGTCAACAATATTACGTAATTTTAATTCAACAGTTTTATTATTAATACTTTTCGCTTGCGACATTTTTAATAAAAAAATTTTAAGTTACCAAAAATTTTAATCTATTCTATTTATGAAAAATTCTTAAGTTACCAAAAATTTTAAGTTATCAAAAATTTTAAGTTACCAAAAATTTAATTAACCTATAGAATTTTGTTCAGAGACTTCAGATGAATCTAGACATTTTTCCATTAAGAACTTCAATAGAATATTTTACATCTTCCAGCAATAAACCATAAGCCATCAATGAAGTTGTGGAATCTTTTTTTTTCAATATTAGTTGTTACATCACAACCATTTGTAATAATATCTTCTGATTGTGCACTTAAATCGAAACAGAAAATTGGATATAAATGTCTCCAATCTCCAGGAGTTAATTGTGGTTCAACTCCAAATTCCATACAAAGATTTCGATAAGAATCATATCCTTCCATAAATTGATTATTGGTATCATCGAATCTTAATGGATCAATTGGATATTGGGTTTGATTTAAAGCAACTTGTAAACTTCGAATTGTATTAGTATGAAAAAAATTGTTGTTCTTATCAAAACTTGGAGAATTATTTCTTTGAAATGTTGGTAATAAATATCTTGGAGTATTCGAAGTTCTAGTAAAATGCCAGTTAAATCTTTGTTCGGAAAAAGTAACAGAACTAGCAGTACGCTTCATAAAACTTACTGGAATTTTTTTTTTGCGTTTAATCTATTTGCAATGGCTGTTCAACCTCTAAACTAGGAGTAATATGATTTATCCACCATTCAAGTCTATCAATTTTTAAATATGCTTTTTTTCCAGTCTTACCAAAAAAGATTAATTCATTATTTGTTGTACGATGAATTATTAATTTAAATTTTAATTGATATTATATTTTATCATAATCTAAATATCCAAGTAATGGAGACAATGACCAATTTACTGTCTGTTTACTTTTCTTGTTAAATTCACGTCTTTCTTTATATGCACTTTTGTTTGTTTTATTTGAATGTTTTGCAATATTTTCTACATCTTTCGCAATTCCTGCGGCATCTCTTCCAGCGTGAGTTAAATCATCAACAATTATACCATCATTAGTATCAGGAAACCAACCTTCGATTTCATACTTTTTATTATTTTCACCAATTGTTACAAATCTAAGCGTTGTATCAGTTACACCTGGAGAATCACTTATTGTTTCTATATTTAGAGTTGCAACATCTAAACGCATTTGTGTAAATAATTTTGGAAAAAAAAAATTCTCTAATGCAATATTATCGGTATCTGGTAATGGTGTTGTAAAATTGCTATCACTATATAAAGAATATTCACAGTGTAAAAACGAATCGGGTAGATATATATAACTCTGCTGATTATCAACTTCAAAAATTAAATCACCTACAGTATTTACTCTACTGGAAGATCCGGGATTCATAGCAATTCTTATATAGTCATTCTTTTTTTTAATATAATTGACGAACGAAGGATCGTCTAATCTAAATTAACTTTCAAACGAGGAATACATTTTTATAAAAAATTATTTGACTTTTTGTTTTTCTCACACATAGAAAAAATTTATTAAAATATAATTTTAGAATTTTGCTAGACCATTACCTCTTATTTCTTCAATTGTTTTTTCATTATTTTTATTTTCATTATGCTTACTATCACCCTCCACAGCTATGTTAGCAATTTTGTTTTTTTCTTTCCTCTGAAAGTTTTTTTAATTTTTTTAGTTCTTCAGAATCATTTTTAAGTTTACGAATAGTTTCTAGTTTTTTTAATTCGTTTTGAGACTTAACAGCATTTGATATTGCACTAGCTGTACTACCTATAGCAGCTGCTCCTTTTGCAGCAGATGTAATCAAATCTTTATTATTTTTAATTAAGTTAACGATACTTCCAATACCAGAAAATATACCATCTCCTTCTTTTTGAATTGTTTCCACACTGTTATAATGATAAACAGGAATCATACGTGGTTAATGAGCAATTTTTTTATTTGAAGCAAAATGTTTAAGATTGTGTTTATAAATTATAGGCATTTTTTAAGATTAAATTTGACTTTTGGAAAAAATATTTACGTTAAGATTTACGTTTGTGAATGGACAACAACTTCGACGTAACTTTATTAATTGTCTGTTGCACTCTATCTATTGCGTCAAGTAGCGTGTGATGTACTTTAATTTCCTTTTCAGTCACTTCTAATTTTTTCTCACTTTTCTTTAAATCAGTTTTTAAAGCATTTAATTGAACTTTAAGAACATCTAACTGTTTTTTAACAGTATCTAACTGTTCTTTATTTTCTTTAGAGGTTTCTTGTAAATTTTTCTTTAATTCATTTTCTAAATTGATTTTAAGAGTTTTCATTTTATCAACTTTTTCATTAAGTGAGTTTACTTCATTTATTATTCTATTCATCTTTTTCATTTGTTGAGTAATTTTAGAACTTAATTCATCAACATTTTTTTGGAATGTAGTTTGTAACTGCTTTAAATTTTTTTAATTCTTTCAGGAAGTTTTTCTATTTCATCTTCTACTTGTTCTTTTAACATTTTTATCTGATGTTTATTTTTAATGACTGCAGATTTTAAATTTATAGAAAGTAATATTAAAATTTTTGATTGTTCTGAAATCTTTTTAAAAACTTTTGCTATATCTGTTTCTAGCTCTCTATCCTTTTTATCAAGTTTTAATAATTTTTCGTTTAATGATTTGTCATTAAGTTTAAGCAACTTTAATTCATTCATCAGTGGAACCATAACATCGTTGATATATTTTTCTTTTAAGTCATTGATTTGTGTATCAACATATTGTTTATTTGTTAACTCTGTATTTTGTTGTGGAAGAATAGAAAGATGCAATGGACCAGATAAAACGTCTCCAGTTTTCATAATATAATTTTCTAGTTCTATTTCCGATTCACGATTATTCGGGATATATGCACCTCTACCAACATTTGGTAACATCATTTTTTAACAATAGAAATAAATTGTTTCTAATAAAAATAAAAAAATAAATTTTTTCTAATGAAAATAAAAAATGGAAATGTCTCAAATTTGTCGAGTTTGTGGAGTAGATTTTTAAACCCAACTATGTTGTTTACTCATATGAAAAATACATCATGTGGGAAAATTAATCGAAGTAACTTTTATAAAAAACAGTATGATAGTATTCAACCTAATAATATTCAACCTAATAATAATCAACTGGAGCAACCATTACAAAAATTAAAACATTTATTTATTTCAGATCAGGGACAAAATCTTTATACTGCTAGAAAAAATACACCTAGACAAATAATAATTATGTAGATAATAATAATAATAATAATTATGAAGAAAATAATAATAAATCTGTGAAAGGTAATAACAAAAAAAATATGTTCCGGATGTAATAAAAATATAACATCTAAAAATTGTGCACGTCATTTAAAAATATGTGAACAAACAGAAGATATTAAAAAAGATAAAAAAGAAAAACTAAAAGATCACTTATGTCGTAATTGTAATTAATATTTTACAATTCAAGGAATTACTAATCATTATAATTCTTGTATAAATTCTACAAGACAATGTACAAATTGTCAAATTACAAAACTTAAGACAGAGTTCTATGATAGTAAATATAAATGTAAGGATTGTTTAAAAGAAAAAGTAAGATGTAGAGGTTGTCAAAAAATTATATTAAAGAAAAAAATTTTAACACTTTGTCCAAAACTTAATGAAGATTTTGATGAAGATATAAATCAAAATTTTAATCAACGTATTAATTATAATTTAAATCAACGTATTAATGATAATTTAAATCAAAATATTCCAAATCTTCATCAACGTATTAATTAAAATATTCCAAATCTAAATCAAAATATTCCAAATCTAAATCAAAATATTCCAAATCTAAATCAAAATATTCCAAATCTTCATCAACATATTAATAATTCTTATTAGATAAAAAAATTACTTTTTATTAGATAAAAAAATTACTTTTTATTATTAAAATAAACTTATATAAATTAAAATAGTCTTATATATTACAATAGTTGTATTTCTACTAAAATAAACTTATATATATGTAAATATTACTTTTTTATAAAGAATAAAATATTATTTTAATTAAAATATTCTTAAGCATTCCGGAAAAGAGGAGAGGACTAAAAATACTTCTTTTTAGTATAGAAACAAAAATACCTATACATTCCGGAGGTTCTATAGAAGTTAAAAACACTCATAAGAGTGTAAGAATGTGAGTCCGGAATTAAGAAATAATAATTCCTAAATTTTTTACTTAAAAAATAATAAATGAATAAAAGGAAAATTTGGAAGATTTATATTAACCGGTTATAATTAAAAGTAATAAAAGTAATCTAAGTCGTCATAAATCTCTTAATGCATTAAATGAAATGATAAATAATTATATAAATAACACTGAGTTTCAAGACACACTATCCCCTCAAGATCCAAATCTAAATAAAGACGAAGTAGAATGTGTAAAAGATATTAATAATATTATAGATAATCCTAGATATAATCCTAGATATAATACAATAGGTAATAATATATATAATAAAAAATATTTAGAAACACCACCCCCTAATTCATCTCCTAATAAAAAAATAGCACAATCAGATCTTACACGTCTTTGGAATTTTTTAAAATTTCATTGTATAAAAATAATGTTAGCATGTATTTTAATATTTTTTATTTATCATCTTGTTATATGTATTGGAAATCAATGGGGTTACTTTCTAACAGAGGAACAAAAGATGATAAATTTTTATAAACAAGAAATAAAAAATTTTAAAGGATGGAAAACTGATGAGGATAAGATGATGGATAAAACTAATAATAAAAATATTACACAAGGTAGAATGTATCAAGAAAATTTACATTTCATTGTTTACGGTAAGACTGGAAGTGGTAAGACTACGTTTATTAAAAAATATATAAACGAACATTATAAGGATGAAACACAAGTATATATTTTTTGTATACATACTTCTGAATGGCCAACTTTTACAAACGTTTATAATGATAAACAATTAGATGAGTTACAAGATATGGAAAATTTTGCTGGTACACCTGAAAATAAATCTTTATCAATTTTAGATGATGTTGCAAGGTTATCAAAACAAAAAAATATGTCAGAAATATTTACAAAAGGAAGACATCAAAATATTCAAATAGTTGTATTAGCTCATAAAGCTTGTGATGTAGATAATAAGATTAGAGAAAACATTCAAACGTTTTTTACAACTACACAAAATAATGCAGCATTCTTTAATGATATTAATAAAAATTATAAAATAAATATGCCTTTATCATATTACACACAACATAAATATGGAATAATACATGTTGACACCATAAGTGAACATATGCAAGTACGTATATGATAAAGATTTGAATATATTAGTAGATACTGAACATGAAATCTATAATAACTCCCAAGATTTTGATATTAGAATGTATGCAAATGCAAAACATTTATCAAATCAAGTTATAGAACAAATAATTATTTTTTTAGAATCTGAATCAAAAGTACCACAAAAAATTATTTCTGATACACTTTATTTTTATTTTTATTTTGAAAACTATTTAAAAACAAAATTTGGTATACCAATACCTAACAGATTACAAGATAATGAAACATTAAACTACTTGAAAACTGCAATAGATGATGTTAGAAACGGCTTAAGAAAAGCAACACCAATAATATCTGATGTTAAATCTACATTTTCTGATGAAGCCAAAAAACATATAATGATATAAAACCATTAATAAATGGTGTTAGTGAAATACTTAGTAATTAAACAAATTTATCATAATTTTACAGATATATATTCATAATATTTTCCTTATATATATTTTTTATAATGAACTAAAAAAAATATTTTCTAATATATCTTTTAATTTCTTTTATAATATTTTGTTTTAAAATTGTAAATATATGGATGAAGTTTTAATTTATTTAATGTTTTTAAATCATATACTGTTAAGTTATCTTTATTAATTAACCACCATAAATTATTAAAAGCCAAGAATACTCTAAAACTTCGAAGACAAGGTGGAAAGTCTGTTGTTCTAGTATATTTAGGTATACCGTTTTTTATTTTATAATCTTTTACAAATTGCATATATTTATGGTGATAATAGAATTTAACTTCTTGTTTCGGAGTAAGAGGATTAGTAGGATGCCTAGAATCTTTTAAAACTGGTACATGTTCCATTTTATACTCCTCAAATATTTTTTTTTATTTTTTATAAAAAAATTTATTAAAAAATTCTACTAAAAAAATTTATTCAAAAAAATTTATTCAAAAAAATATTTTACAATTTTTTCTTTAAAAATTAAAAAACAAATTTTTCTTTAAAAAATAAAAAAATGGAAAAGTTTTATTGTGTCTTATGTAAAAAAAAGTTGCAAACAAAAAGAAGTTATCAATCTCATTTAAATAGTAAATTGCATTTACAAAATGTAGAACGATCCAAAGAAGAAAATATATCAAATATAAGTAATTATAGAAATTATTTAGAAACGTTACCTACTGATATAAAAGTTAAAAAAATATTTGATGATTATTCACATTCGGAATATAAAAAAGTTTTTAATAATGATAACGTTAATGTAATAAATTTTAAATTTTTATTTAATGAAATTGATGAAATTGATAAAACTAAAAAAACCGACGAAGCTGTAACAGATATAAAATATTTATTTGATGAGTCTGTTGAACATAATGAAACCGATGAAACCTTTTATGATGTATTAACAAACTTCTATAATATATTTAAGAAATCTTTCAAATGTTATATCAATGTAGAAGTACTTTATACAAAAACTGAATCCGATGGAATTCATGAAGAAATAATACAAGGACATTTTGCACAGACACAAGAAATTCATAATGTAAATGATATATCATCTGTATTTGAAAAGATGTAAACACAATTAAAAGATGCTATAACTGAAGCTGAGCTACGTGAATCTGGTTGGAGATTTGTTAAAATACTATCTAAGAAAATAATAATTGATAAATATAAAAATAATACTGGTAGTTATGTTCCTTTAAATTTCAGTTCACCACAAATAATCAACATAAAAAATAAAGATGAACGTTGTTTTCTGTGGAGTATTATAGCACATTTACATCCTGTAGAATATCACAAAGAAAGACTTAGTCATTATAATAAAGAAGAATATATAAATGAATTTGATCTTTCTGATGGTTTAGATGAATTTCCATATGATTATAATCAACTAATAAAGTTTCATAAAAAGAATAAAAATTTAATGAAAGTAAATGTTTTTGAATTAAAGGTGAGGTATGTTTCTATTGGTGATATTACTCCCTTATATCCCGGAGATATTGAAGTTAATAACATTGTTTGTAACAACTTAAAAGAATTTTATTTGAATAACAAAAATTTATGTCAAACAGAAATAGTATACAATAAAAGAGGAAATTACATGCATCATAATATTTTTTACCAAGGAAAAATAATATGTACTGAAAAATATGAAATTGTTAAAACATTAACACCAATAATGATTAATCATAATAATTATAAAGGATGCGGATTTCCCGATGATTATGAAACAGAATGTTCATCTCTATCATCAGAATATAGTAATAAATTAAAAATGTTACCACAACTATATAAACAAAAATTTCAACAAGAATATCAACAAGAGTTACAAATGTTACATAATCAATATCAACAAAAATATCAACAAGAAGATAATATATTCTTTCAAAAATATATTGAAGATGAAAGGGATCTTGAAGATGAAGCATCTTTAAAATTTTCATACAACATGTACAAACATTTAAATTTTCAAGACATATCCCAAGACAATTTTCAATATAATACATTCGAATATCATCCAACAAATCTACAAAAATATAAAGAATATCGCAAACAAGAAAATCTAAAAGAATATTATATGCGGAAAAATATATTACATAAGGAATATGAAGAACAATATGAAGAACAATGTCAAAAACATTATGAAGAACAATTTCAAAAAAATATAAAAAAAATATCAAGGACATTTAGAATTATTACAACAAGAATATCAAGAAAAATTAAAAATATTAAAACATGAATTAATGCAACCAGCGCTAGTGAATATACTATATTATCAAGATCATTACCTATTATGTAAAGATATTTCTATATTTACAAAAACTTCAGATAATGCTAATTACCCCTGTCTCCAATGTATGACTAGTTATAAAACTGAACAAGCATTGAATAATCACTTGTCAAATTGTCAGCAAAATGATACAGCTAAAAATACTTTTACTAAAGAAGAATATTTAATTTATAATAAATGGTATTACAAAAATAAAGTACCCTTTATTATATATTGTCATTTTGAAGCATATAATGTTAACATGACAGAAAGTTCTGGTAAACATTTGCTTGAACAAAAACCATTATGTTGGGGAATGTACATTCATTCAAATTATCCTGAATTATTTAAATCAGAATATTATCA
Organism: Prostheceraeus crozeri; assembly: GCA_907163375.1. Taxonomy (NCBI): domain Eukaryota; kingdom Metazoa; phylum Platyhelminthes; order Polycladida; family Euryleptidae; genus Prostheceraeus; species Prostheceraeus crozeri. The sequence goes on from CAJQUW010010044.1 coordinate 103,445, forward strand.
ATGCTATGGTGAAGATAGTTCAGAAATGTTTACAAAGAAAGTAGAAGAATTACAAAAATTTTTACCACAATTGCTTAAAACAAATAAACCAATGCTTCCATTAACGTCTGAACAAACATTACAATTTCTTAATGAAAAACTTGTTAATACTGTGGAAAAGAATTAGGACGTGATAGAGTAAAAGATCATGATCATCTAAATGGATTATATAGAGGTGCAGCACATAATTCTTGTAATCTTAATGCAAATAAATTTAGATATAATTTTGTTCCTTTATATTTCTACAATGGTTCTAAATATGATTTCCATTTAATAATAAAAGATTTATTTTCATCTGAAAAATTACAACAACTAAGAACAAACGTACTATGTAAAACAGAAGAAGAATATTTTTCAATGCAATTTGGTTGTATTAGAATTTTAGATGCATTTAGATTTTTTAATCCTTATTCATTAGATGTCATGGGAAAAACTTTGAAACCTGAACAATGTAAAATATTAAATAACTATAATTTAAAACCTTTAAAAGGCATATTTCCGTATGAGTACATAACTGGAGATTTTAATTCTTTGAATAAAATTATGGAAGAAAAACAACTTCCTCCAATAAATATATTTAAATCAACATTAAAACAATCACAATTATCTGAAGAAGATTATGCAGAAGCTGAAAAAAATTGGAGAGAGTTAAATTGTAAAACAATGTATGATTATACGATGAAATATCTTAAGATAGATGTATTAATACTAGCTGATCTATTTGAAAACTTTCGTGACATGTGTGTAGAATATTATGGAATAGATCCATGTTATGTTTATTCTACACCAGGTTTAACATGGTTAGCAGGATTAAAACATACTGGTGTTAAACTTAAATATTATAAAGAAAATACATATGATAAATTATTATTTTTTGAATCTGGTATTAGAGGTGGAGTTTCATCATTTTTAGGTATTAGATATGCTAAATGTTATAATAAAAAAGTAAATCCTGATGATCATGGTTATTTAAAAATTTTAACTCCAGAAGAAAGTAATCAGTTTATAAAAAACTGTTTAATCAAAATATAGAAGGACTTATATCAAATGAAGATAGTCAAGCAGCAGTTGATGAAATCATGAGAGAAAACTATTTGTTATATTATGATTTTAATAGCTTATATTCTTCTTGTATGATACAAGAATTACCAACAGGTGAAATGTCATGGTGTAATATTCTTGATTATCAAAAAACACATGATGGAAATTATAATTTTGGTTATATATATGAAGTTGATTTAGCATATCCTGATTATATAAAAGGCGCAACAAAATATTATCCTTTCTGTCCCGAAAACAAAATTCCCAATATAGAAGATTTTTCAGATTATCAAAAATCTATAATGCCTAAAAAATACAGACCAACAAAAAAACTTATGTTAACACAAGGTAATAAAGGAAAGTATGTTGTCGAAGGAACAATGTTAGATTGGTATTTAGATCATGGAAAGATTCTTGTTGAAATTCACCGGAAACAAGTGTATAGAAAATCTAGGTTGTTAAAAAATTATATAGAGTTCAATATTGAAAAACGTAAAATAGCTAAAAGAAATAAAGATGATTTTGGAAACGTATTCTTCAAATTAATGAATAATGCATTTTATGGTAAGACTTTAGAAAATGTGCGTAATAGACAAAATATTGAAATAGTTAATTATAGAGATAGGTTTCAAAATTTAACAAGGAAACCTTCATATAAAAGAACTACTAGATTCAGTGATGAACTATGTGCAGTACATATAAGACGAAACATTATAAAACAAGATAAGTTTCATTTTATGGGATTCACTGTATTAGAATTAGCTAAACTATTTATGTATAAATTTATATATGATTATTTAGCACCTGCTTATGGCAAAAACTATAAATTACACTTTACAGATACCGATTCTGTTTTCTTAGAATTAACAGTACCGTATAATTCTTCACTTGATAAAGAAATAGATAAAATAAAAGATATCATTCATCCTTCTGATTTATGTAAAGTAAAATATGAATTGGGAAATGAAGAGTACATAACAGAAGCTGTATTTTTAAAATCTAAATGTTATTGTTATAATACAAATTCTAACACAGATTCTAAAACATTAAAAGGAATTTCAAAGGCATCAGTGGCTAATCAAATAACATTTCAAGATTATAAAAATGCATTGTTTAATAATGAAATAAAGGAAGCATGTAATTATAGACTTAATTTAAAGAGACATAAAATGTATTTAAAAGAAGAACATAAATTAGCATTAGATCCATTCGATGACAAAAGAAAAATTTTACCTGATAGAATAACTACTTTACCTTTTAAATTTTCTAATTTCTAAGATAGACAAATTTGATATATATATATATATAAAATAAAAATATAAAATAATATAAAATAATATAAAAATATAAAATAATATAAAAAAATAATATAATATAAAATTATAATATGAAAAATGGATAAAATTAGAGCTGATAATTTTAAAAGAATAAAACAATTAGAAGAATTAATAAAAGAAAGAAATATTATGAAAGAAAATCATCTTCAGCATAGAATGAAAAAAGCTTGTATTCAATCTGATATGTTTGAAAAAATGCAGCAAACCGAGCAAGGAAAAACTGATTATGACAAAACTATTGAACCATTTAAAACTCTTGAAAAAGAACTTAATGATAAACGTGTTGATATAGCGGATCCAGTCTTAAAACACTATTAGATGATTATGGTTTGTTAAAAGCAGACATAGATAAAAAATTACCAAAATCTATGTTATTCGAACATTCTACTTTCTTTTTAGATAAAAAATTATTTGCAAGATTTTATCTTGGTGAAAAAGAAATATTTCCACAACCTTTGCGGGGGTTAATTTTTACGCCAGATAAATCACCTATTAGTTTAGATAGAAATTTTGTTTATCTTTTAAGAGGAGCAGATTTAAAAAATTATGCTGTAGAAGATCTTATAAAATATAAAGCTATGTTAGATAGATTTGGTGCAGCAAAATCTCTTAGACGTTATAAACAATTAGAAAATTTATTATCAACGGGAGTTAAAGTAGGGAAAGGTTTATCTGAAAAACAGAAAACAGAAACAACTGTATTTTTAACAGATGATCCACAAAAATTACTAAATAGATTAAATATTTTAATATCGGCAATAAAAGAAGGACATAATTCTAGTTTCAATGAAATTCATGCTATATTGAAAAGACTGTTAGAAAAGAAGATTCTAAATGAAGAGGATTATAAAAGTATAACGGGACATCTCTGATGTCTTTAAGGGCTTCGCCCGTAGCTGAAATATGTTGTTTCTAATTTTTATCTATGATTTTTTATCTACGATTTTTTATCTATGATTTTTTTATCTACGATTTTTTTTATAAAAAAATATTTCATAAATAAATATCTGTTTAAATTTTTTTAGTTTAAAAATGTCTTCGAAATAATTATCATCAGTAGATTTTGACAAAATTAATAATCATTTAGAAAATTTAACAGAGATTTTGTGTTCATCAAAACTTAGTACGACGTTAAAAATTATAACAACTACTTCATCACACACTTGTAATTTAGAACCCATTCTACATTGGAGCAAAATAAAAATTATCAAATTGCATTGACTAGTTTTTCCACATTTAACACTATTCAAAACGTTATCAAAGATGTGAATGATCAATTTAGATATTCTACTGATAAAGGCAAAACGTGGAAAATACTAACTTTTCTTCCTGGTTCTTACGAAGTTGAATCAATATCAAATGAAATTAAGAGATATTTAGGTACACCATTTAAAGATAAGAAACAATTACATTTTGCAGTTGAACCGGCAGTTAATAAATTTTCTCTTACTTTAGACGAAAATCATCAAGTTGATTTTAATCATGATAGATCATTGTCAAAGCTTTTAGGATTTAATAAACAAACTTATAGTCAAAGTTTTCATTTAAGTGAGAAGATTCCAAAAATAACTGAAATAAATTCAATTGTTGTACATTGTGACATTATTGAAGGAGGATATATAAATGGTAAATTGTCAAATTTGATATTCAGTTTTCCAGCTTTTACTGTACCCATTGGTTATAGATTAAATGTAATTCCCCAAACATTAATATATTTTCCTATTACAAGAAAAACTATTAACAGTATTAACATTAGAATCACGGATGAGAAAGGACAAGAAATAAATTTTGGAGATGAAGAGATTATGATAGATCTTTTGGTTCGGGAGGTATAAACTCCAACGCGAAGCTAGAAAAGTTTAATTTTCTTCTTCTTCTTATTCTTCTTCTTTAAAAACAAAAAATAAAAATAAAATAAAAATATTTTTTTGATTAAAAATGAGTGAACTACCCCCATTAAACAAAAAAAAACTTAAATTTAATCATCATCCAAATTTATCTAATAAAGTTTTGTCAGTTATTTGTGGAAGATCAGGATGTGGAAAAACGTATTTATTATTTAAAATTCTCACGACTCCAAATTTTTTGGATTATAACAATCTTATAATTTATACAACAACAGCAGAACAACCCGTCTATCAATTTTTAAAATATGGATTTGAAAATAATCTTACAAAAACAGCAATTGATTCCCTATTCGAAGAATACGAAAAATCTGAATATGAAGAAGAAATAAGTTTGTGGTGTGAAGAAGCTGCAAAAAATGATCAGTTAGTAGAGTCTAATAAAAATAAACACATAAAGATACAATTAATAGATGATAGTGGTAATATGCAAGATCCTAGTAAACTAGATAAAACAATGAAACATTGTGTAATTTTTGATGATTGTGTTAATGATAGAAATCAGTCAGTTCAGAGAAATTATTTCACAAGAGGTAGACATAATAACTGTAGTGTATTTTATTTAACACAAAGTATGTATTCATTAGATGGAAGTGTTATTAGAAATAATGCAAATATATTTATACTATTTGAAATAAATGCAAGAAACTTAAGTGATTTGTTAAGAGATTTATGTATAAGAGATAAAGATGAATTTAAACAATCGTGTAACAATGCTTGGTCAAAAGATTATGGCTTCATTACTTTTTTTTTTTTTTTTTAGTACACGACCCATGCACAACATTAGGTCGGGAAGATACTACTATGGCCTCGGAGTCCTACCAGGACTCAGGGAGGTCAAGTATGCGCCTGAGAATGTGGGCACTTCCGAGGAGCGCTGCCTTAAGCAAGTCGGGTACATAGTGGTGTCCAGGGATTTGTGCGAGATATCCCTGCAGCTGTGTTGTATGTGCACCAAGGGCTCCCACGACGATTGGCATGACCTTTACTTTAATGTTCCACAATTTCTGTATTTCCATCTTTAGTTCTTGGTATTTTTCAATCTTCTCGCGTTCCTTTTTACTTATATTGCGATCGTCTGGCACTGCTATATCGATTATAATTCCTGTTTTCTTGACCTTGTCGACGAGTAGTATGTCAGGTCTTCTTGCTGTTATTAGTCTATCAGTGCGAATCTCAAAGTCCCACAGTATTTTTATCACATCATTGTCCTCCACTGATCTCGGCTCATGCCTCCATGGTTGCTTGCTGACTTGAATGCTGTATTGTTCGCATATACTTCTGTGTATCAATTTTGCAACTTCGTTGTGGCGTCTTAGATACTCAGTTGCGGCCAATTTCGAACACGAAGTCAAGATGTGTGTCACCGTTTCATCCGCTGAATTGCACATTCTGCACTTAGGGTCTGATGATGATTTTATGATGTATGTTGCATGAGCCTTGGTGTTGAGGGCTTGGTCTTGTGCAGCTGTTATGAGTGCCTCAGTTTCGATTTTCAATGGCTTGATGGCATTGTAATGGCTTCATTACAATTAATATTGATAAAAAAATTCATGATAGAGGTATCGAAGATTTGTTTACCGAGTGATAAAAATATACAAATATAGTGTTATAATATTTTTTTGTTATTATTATCAGCCTTAATTTTATCCATTTTTTAAAATATGATATTTGAATTTTGTGGTAACATTGGAATACAACAAAAAAATTTTACTAAACAAATTATTTTTTTTGCTTTGTTGTCTGACATCTTTTCGTTTAAAGTTTTCTCGTTTTAAGTTTTGTTCAATAAAGTTTTGCTTAATTTTTCGCTTAAAGTTTTTAGCTCTTCTAAAAAAATTTTATCATTTTCTTCATTAGAAATTTTACCATCACTCGAAATTTTGCCATCCTGTTTATTCTTATCATCAACTTTTTTGGTCTTTAAATGAAATGATATTTGATTTACTTCATTAGCTATTTGATCAAATTTTTCAATCTCATCTAACGTAATAACATTATCATCACATACTCTTTGAAAGTAGTAATGTAGTTTATCATAGACTTCTTTAATATGTAAATGCTTAGTTTTTAATGATTTTCGTTTCTTAGTTATTAAGGATTTATCTAACATTGTAACAAGTGAAGTTGTAAAAACACCCGTACCTGTTAAAGCTGTAGCAACTACTGAAATTGCTAAAACACCTGAAGATATAACAATTCGATGCATTTTTGTCAAACTGACGTATAACGATTTTTGTCATTTTACAATAGCGACAAATAAACGAACTTATCAACTTCAAAATGAATTTTCATCAATTAAAATAAGGATTGACCATTCAAAACTTTTCCATGTTATCAGATATGTCATCAAATATATGTCAATGCTTGGATTACTTATTTTCAAGTAATTACTCTAACGGTTAATTAGCTCATTAGTGATACGTCAGTTTGACAAAAATTTTTGGATAATTTTTTTCTGATACGTCATTTACTTTGATTCCCTACTAAATGTTTAATTGCTGAAAGTGTAATAATATATGAACAAAGGTATGTATATTTTTATTTTAATGAATTCACGACATACCTTTGATATCTAGAGTGGATTATTTCAGTTGATAATTACTGATTATCTGAGTGCATTAACAGCTAAAAGAAGCAATGACATAACATTATGTTTTTTTACTGAATCAATCTACAATCCTGCTGTTGAAGTAGCTTAGATATTTGAGTATCCATTGTTGAAGCAAAGAAACCCGATAGTATAAACCTACTTCTAAAGTAGGGGAAAAGAGAAAATAGTAGTAGGCCTATGCCTACACTAACCTCTATTCAGTAACTAGTCAGTTATCTATGTCTGCCTTAGATCAGCAGCAACTAATGTAATAACCTGCATGTATAACATAACTTTATTTCTTACACCTACAGTTATGTGATACATGTATATTGTATTTTAACAGTAGTGTACATGTACAACAAGTACATGTAGGCCTACTGAGTTACTTTAGTATTTTTCTGTAGGCCTGCGCCCCTACATGTATATTTACAGCAAATAATATATCAAGATAGTTTATTTATTAATTGAATGAATAATTTTTAGTATGTTACATTGTCGAATAGCCCAGGCATCATAGCATCGCTGTAACAGAATGTAGGCCTACTGAGTATCCCCAATATTTTAAATATGTACGATATGAAGCAGAATAAAAGAATTATTATTAGACATACTCTTGCTTAACTATTTGATATTATCTCTGTTGTAACATTTCATACAAATTAAAATATAAAAGCTTCAAATTCCACTTGATAGTTATATTTTACTACAAGAAATTTCATTCGATCAGCTTGTCTGCTGACGGCTGGTCGGATTGCTTGCGATCGCGTGAATTCCACTCTTGATCGTTTGCTACTTCAATCTCGTCTTGGATGTGCAATGGCTGGATCTTTAATACGTTATTCAATCAACGATCTTTTATACCTTCGTCGAAAAAGATGTGCTTGTTTACCCCGAATAATCAGAAGGCGACTTGTCTATCACAAAATATATGTGAGACATATCCCCACTCGCATTACTCGACGTAGTGATATCGTCGATAGAGAGGAATCGACTTGCTGGAATAGTCGATGTCTAATTCCCATTCCGAGGAATTCTTGTGTTTTGCGTCGGGCCCGCCGCTGTGCTCTGAATCCTTCTATTCTTATGACAAACATTCGGTCATTGAATAACAAATTCGACGAACTGTGTTTATTGATATCCCAACATCAACCAGACACGTGTGCCATTACGGAATCGTGGCTAGAGAGTAATATCCCAGATTCATCCGTGAATATTGATGGTTACTCTATTTTCCGAAGAGATCGAAGTGATGGAAGGAGAGGTGGAGGACTTCTATGTTACGTTCGCAGTATTTATTCATGCAGTATTGTGGATTGTGATGATATCCTCTCAGCTTCTCTTTCTCAAACTGAATTTCTTGTGCTGCATATTGAAGTATTTTATTTGGTTCTCATCATCGTGTATCATCCACATTGGAATGACCCAAGCGCACATGATGATGCCATTTCAACAATCAATGACCTTATTGATTTCACTCACGTCAAGTTTGGTCGAAGAATTAGACATTGTCTTTTGGGTGATTTCAATGACCTTCGACATTATTATGATGTGATAAGTTCTATGACCACTCTTACACAGATCGTGAAATTTGCAACGAGGGAAGAGCACACTCTTGACCAAATCTTTGTCAACTTTGCTTCCGATCACTCACCGTCACGTTTGGCTCCAATTGGTAACTCTGATCATTGTGTGGTTAAGTGGCGTCCATCCATTCCTAAAGTGGTAGTGAGGAAACGAAAAAATTCGAAAGTTCACCAAGGCGAATGTCGCGCGTTTTGCTGACAAGATGTGCTCCACCGATTGGATGGCTTTGATTTCATGTCTATCATTTGATGAGGCAACTGAAACCTTTCTCAATCAAATATTGTACCTATTTGAAACCTGCTTTCCTCTTCGTGTGGTACGAGTAAGATCATCTGACCCTGAATGGATGAATGATTCGGTAAGACTTCTGATTGACGACCGTGACCGTGCATTTGCCCAAAAGAAGTTAATTAAGTATAATCGTCTTCGCCAGGAAGTCAAGTCACTGATTGCTTATCTTAAGAACTTGTTCATTCAGAAAGCCGCTCACAATGGTGAGAGTAAGAAGTTGTGGAAATCGCTTCGTTCCATAGCCAGATGCTCCAAAGCGTCGGTATCGGACAAGTTCTCGGTGGATGAGCTCAATGCGTATTTCGCATCAAATTATCAGGAATCTGAGCCTATACAATATGTAGAAAGTGATGATACTTGTCATATCATTATTGAGTGTTTTGAGGTCAGAGAGATCCTGCTGAGCCTGAAAGATTCCAATGGTGGACCTGACAATGTTCCGGCCTGGATTTTCAGGCGCTATGCTGAGTTCCTGACCCCAGCAATCACGTATCTTGTGAATTGGAGTCTGCGTGATTGTGTTGTTCCTAACTGCCTAAAGAAAGAAAACATCTCTCCTATTCCGAAAACTGCTTCGGCGACCTCCATTTCTGATTTTCGCCCTATTTCTTTGCTGCCTACATTGTCTAAAGTGTTCGAACGTATTGTGTCACGCCGATTTGTGTTACCGCAGATTAAAGATTTGTGTCATCCGTCCCAATTCGCATTTATTCCTAGGTGTGGATCTGGGACGACACCTGCGCTTGTTTTGGCTCAGCATAGAATTTTGCAATTCCTGGATTGTGATTCAGGCGCCGTCAGACTTTTATCTGTCGATCTCTGTAAGGCGTTTGACAAGCTTAGGCATCAAGTCATAGTGGACTCATGCATCAAATTTCATTTTCCATCTTGTACAATAAGGTGGATTATTAATTTTCTTTCCGACCGGCAGCATCGTGTGATGAGGAAAGATTTGTCGTCGAACTGGGTTGCTATTCCCAGTGGCATCCCCCAGGGAAGTGTCCTCGGGCCCTTATTATTTTCCATGTCCGTTGATTCAATTCATCCTGTTTGCTCTAATACAAGTGTGATCAAATATGCCGATGACTTGTTATTTTTGCATTTCTGTCGTGATTCTCATGATGATAACTTGCAGTCTGAATGGAATAACATTGTTAGCTGGTCAAATTCCATACAGCTTCCACTTAATGTTGACAAGTGCCATGTTTTTGATATTATCACTAGAAGAAATCTGTCAACCCAACCTATTGTAGTTGATAATGCTTCTTACCTCAAAAGTGTCGAATCAATTAAGTTTCTTGGTGTTTGGTTTTCTACTGATTTAAAGTGGAATAAGCACATTGACTTTATTATAAAAAAGGTGTGTAAACGTATTTATATTATTCGCAACCTAAGAAGGGCTCATTGCCCCAAAGTGCAGCTATTTCAATGTTATGTCGCTTTTGTTAGATCTGTTCTTCTCTACGCATATCCGTCTTTTTGTAATTTACCCAAGTATTTGATGAACAGATTGTTATGTGTTGAACGTCGACTTTATCGTATCATGGACATTCCTTTCGACAAATCCAAGTCACTTGATGTTATTGGTAATCGCACTTGTGAAAAGTTATTGCGTGAGATTGTTCAAAATGTGAACCATCCTCTCCGAGATATGTTTTTGATGAAACCAAGCTGTCGCACCACTCGGAATTGTCTACCTTTTCGTCGTCCTTTTTCAAGAACCAAGCGCTTCAATACTTCTTTTATAAGATTTTGTAAATAGTCTTTTTTACTTTTCTACTTTTTTATTCTATCAAGTACTGCTTTTTAATTCCTTTGATCCAATGCCATTGTGTTATTTTCCTTATATCTTTCGCTTATTGTACTCGAACTGTGTAATGTGCTCACCGAATTTGTAATTGTGAGACAGCAATAAAGAGATTTATTCTATTTCTATTCTATTC
>CAJQUW010010045.1:0-18469 GCA_907163375.1 Prostheceraeus crozeri
TCCCGGGACGAACACACCAGAATGCTTTTGTTAAATATTTGGCAAATACTTGACAATTTTTTACTATAACTTCTACTAAAAATTTTAACAAATATTTAGTCTAACATTGCTGATGATTTGCCAATTTTTTAGCAAATAGCAAATTATTTGGTAAAATTCTAGATAAAATGTCCCTCAAATTTTCTCTCTGATATTTATCTTACACAACTCCTTACGTGAATTCCCAACTAAAAAACATTTCGTAAAAACTGTTCAGAAAATGTCGTGAATTTGCTATAAAAACATTCCAAAAAATGTTATCGATGTTCCAATATGACAATACATTGAGTAATATTATGAAAATGTTATCTTAAAACATTTTTAGAATGGTTTTCTAGACATTGCCCCAATAATTTTGCCACAAACCATATTATCGTAGATGTAACTTGTATGTTTTAATCAATAAAATGTGAGCATCCTGCGAATCCACTTAATGAGTCAAGATGAAACTAAGTTTAAACGATGTGCAAATATATTGCATTATAATTATAACATGTTTAATTATACACATCATTAAAACTTGTGGTTTGAGTCTTGACGCATAAAGTGGTTCGCAGACCAGCCACTCACATTCTATTGATAAAATTACGAGTTAACCCTACGCCGTAGCAAAACATTGATGAAATTTACCGTTGATATTAATTGAATATATTGTTGATCGAAGTCATCCTGCTGCGAAATGCTTCCCAAGGATTAACAGCAGAAGAACTCAAGCCTGCTAAAGCCAAAAAACATTCGGAGGCAGTGACAAGAAATAGTCCTTATACAATATTTATACATTATAACTGTTGATTCCGAAGTCAACTCTAACTAGCGAAAATGCTCCAAGGATTAACAGCAGAAAAACTCAATGCTGCTAAAGCCAAAACATTCGGAGGCAGTGACAAGATTCATACCTACATATTTATACATTATAAACTGTTGATCGAAGTCATCCTGCTACGAAATGCTCCAAGGATTAACAGCAGAAAACTCACTGCTGCTAAAACCAAAAACATTCGGAGGCATTGGCAAAGAAGTCCACCATAAGTTTTTTTTTTTTTTTTTTTACAAGACTCACCTCATCAGCAGATGTCAGCCTACAGAACTGTCCGTAATTTGTTTCCTCTATACCATCAATTGTGCTGGTTTGGTCCATTTTCAACACTCAGTTCCCATTTATTGATATCTCTGATAGACATCTGAATATTGCGGTCTGAAATGCGCAATAGATTTTTGATCATAAAGTATTGAATGTATTAGACGCACTCTAAGAGAAGGAATAGGCCATACAGAATGTAGCATAATTGAAAAATAGTAAGATGACACAGGTTTTGATCGAGCTTCTATTATAAGAATCAATCAGGTGATATTTTTAACTATCTTAGTATCTTTTATCATCCCAATAATTTACAACAGCACGAATTAATCCATAACACATTTTCCCACGGTGGACAACATGCCGGTTAAGCAGAAAATCGAGCTTTTTGATCGAGCTTCTATTATAAGAATCAATCAGGTGATATTTTTAACTATCTTAGTATCTTTTATCATCCCAATAATTTACAACAGCACGAATTAATCCATAACACATTTTCCCACGGTGGACAACTATGCCGGTTTAAGCAGAAAAATCGAAGCTTTTTGATCGAGCATCTATTATAAGAATCAATCAGGGTGATATTTTTAAACTATCTTAGTATCATTTATTCATCCACCAATTAATTTACAACAGCACGAATTAGATCCATTAACACATCATTTATCCCACGGTGGACAAACTGCGGTTAAGCAGAAAATCCGATTTGATTATTTGATGTCAAATAATTTCCCCATTAACTGAGATCATAACAATAACAAAATACCCATCAAATGTCTTGCACAAATCCAAATTATACAGTGAAGCATTTGACCTTACTTAAAAAGAACCACAAAAAATTTCCTATTTAAAAAAGTATGCAACCCTGCATGTAGGCCTGACAAACGACGACGTTTAGATGTGCACGCAAGCTACATTATCGACAGTCATCAATCAGCGAATTAAAAGAAGATTCAATCATTTTCCATACGACCACTGGTACAGGTGATAATAGTGTCGTCCCAAAGAAGCCCTGTGATCCTGATGCGTTTAGCACGGACACCACTTCACTGTCAGTCATGTATCTTGGACAGTTTCAATGCCACATTGGTGGACTACTTTTTAGTATCCCTTTCTCTCTCAAGAATAGATTTTCAGTAAATTCATGACGCATGAGACGACTGCTGTGCACATTGCTAAGCGGTGCGCGCTGTCATGGTGAGATTGTCCATAGAATATGGATTCCTCTCTCTCTATACTCGATGCTGATGAATTTCAGAGGAAGTTAACTTTCTTATGATTTTGATACGATTTGATGAGGGACCACACTATCAATCATCGTACCGACCAGCTCTCCGAATGAAACACCCACTGGAAGGCAGCCGCATACGCTGCGGTTTTCTTATTCGAGAATCAAGGAGAAACGCTTGCAATTTTTTAATTAAAATATGGAGGAAATATTAATATTTACCACTCCTATTTTTGGGAAATATGCCTCATCATCAAGATCGAAGTCTCCATCTCCTATCATGATGAATCACCACGATTACTTCTTTAACTGAATGGTACAATTTATTTGGTAATTGAAGGACATTATAATTTGAATGGTTGGCTTAGAATGTTTTTTCAAGTCATCTGTTTTTACACCTGATTTACAAATACAATTTATCTTGCTACTCACATGTCTGAATAATTAGTGACGCACCATGTACACTCCATCTGGACACTCGACGCTAATGAATCTTAAACAAAGGATGACAACATGCATATTACAGTATCTTCAATGAATAGAGAAAAACTGCGCCGTCAGTTCTATCACTTCGACGAGCGGGATCACACCCGCACACTGCATGAGGATCCGTGAACTGACTGATAAGACGTAGAGCGCGGCGAAGAAAATGCTTTGTCAATGTTCGAAGTCGGGGAAGGCTCGCCATCTGAAGACATGATAATCCCTTCTCAGAATAAGGTCAGAAATATAAATTAGATAATTGCAGGGGTTGGGGATGCATTACGAATAAAGTATGAATGCTTTAGAAATAATCATGAAAACTGATTACCTCGTGCAATATCTCGTGACACACTCGTGAAAACATCGGGAAATGAATAGCAACTCTCTGAGCGCCTTATGACAGATTTCTAAATATAGCACCCAATATAGGATTCTCGTCACACGGGAATTCCTATCGTTTCCTGAGAACGATTAGAGCAAGTTCGAAGCGATTACTACAGTTCGATAGGATCTCAGAGTCGGTGAAATTTCACACGACTTAAACTGTTTCTTCGATTTAAGGCTCATATCATGACGTATCGAGTACTTTTCACAAAGATAATACACAAGATTCCCAATTAAAAAGATGACGTTGAATCAACGGTGAAAAAACGTTGATGTTCAACGAGATTTTGGTTGATAAACGGTTGATTCAACGTTGATGGATGGTTGATATCGTGACGCTTTGGCCGCTGATATAACGTTGATTCAACGTTACTTAAAAACGTTGAAGAAAGTGGGGTGATCAACGTTTTATCAACTACTTTCTGTTAATATAAAACCTTCTTTAAACTGATTTTCAACCTTACATCCTCATTACCCCGTTCAAACGATAGTAAGTAAGGAAAATATCACAATTGTTGATAGGCATATTTATTTACATTCAATGAACGTAATTTGACATGAGCAAAATGACAAAAACGGGAATAACAAACTGCTGGGTCACTTGGAACATCCGCTGAAAATATCGGCTTTCATGCAATTTGGAGTCATGCCATTAAACACATAAAATCATCCTATATCCGTACCTATTATGGTGATTGAATATAAAAATGCAATTAAGTAATTTGCAGCAGAATTGAATTAATCTTTTGCAATGTTTTGACCGGAATTGGTAGAATAGCTGTAGAAGAAAATGTTTCATATTTGAGGTTCATAAACTCTTACATGCCTCTAAATTTTTGCTGATCATTGCTTATATGACGATTATGTGACTTAAAACGAAAATGAAACAAGCGTGAGCTACATAAAACGGAAAATCGGGAAAAACCAGGGTTTGAATGCGTAAATTTGAAATATTTAGCCTACATTAGTTTAATTTCGTAAAAAAAAAAACAGGAAAATTGCCGATCCCTGATAACATAACCTAATAAAATGGCAGCGCAAACCGATTATTCGGAAGATGCTACTCTGAAATATTCTTTAGATTTTTCTTGATGGAGCTTTGTCGACCGCAAGGGTGCCATCATAGTTTTATTGAGTAATATAGTTAGATATTTGAAATTTTGAATAAAAAACGATTGAACCAAGTCATTTCAGCTTATGGATTTTTCTTCTGATTAAAACAAATACATTATGACACTATGCGCTTCTTTTTAAGCTATAGGGCCCTACAGAATATAGCGCTTTAAACTGAAAGTAAGTGTTCTTTATTCAAATTTCAAACATATCGTCTTTCCGTACAATTCAGTAACCTCGCAGTAAAACAGTGGTTAGGCCTACACATTTGGTAAAATATTCCTACTAAAATTTTACTTTGTATGACAACATCGAGATTACAAAAACTGAAGCCCTTCTCTCCCAAGTTAAACAGCAGAAGGGATGGACTTCTTTCAAAAACCACAATTTCTTTTCATCGCGCTTAAGAATTTTTAGCAAATGAAGAAGGAATGCTTTACCACCAATACCAAATATGACGTTTATATATAGTAGCCACACATCGAACGATCAGATACAAATTAATCTTGATTGAAAATCACTTTTTATCAACATATATGGGAAAATTTCTCTATCCGGATTTGATCACATCCTTCATTTGAAAATCCTTCCAAACAGAAAACATGCCCACAGCAGAATGCGTTATTTTCACGTCATCTGGAACACTGGTTCCAATTCGTGTCGAAACACCGTCGCGCGTATCACGTAGCATTTTAAAGAATAGAGGTGATTGATACCATTTTCTCGGTTGCAATTCAACAGTGAAACATTCACTACTCAAATGAAATTTGAGGCGATGATGCGAGGTAACTCAAAAGCATTCTTTTGGGTGGATTCACAAGGCGGTTGTCCGATTCTGATGATCATTGGACGTTGCGAGTATGAGAGGGACTTATGGGGTAAATAAAATTCCATTAGCTTTTCGGGGCTAATTTAGCTCAAAATACCAAGACGAAAAGCAGCCGAAAACGTTAGTAGTAGGTCTGCATGAGTCATCGATGCACTGATAAGACGAGTTTGCACAGGCACTCAGCAATCCAAACACCTGTAAAATGAAGACCAAAACTTTTGTTGCTGATGTGCAGAGCAGAATTATCAAACTTAACTACCCTCAATTTACATTCCATGGGGTAGGCCTACTCAAAGTTTAAAAAAGAAATAATTTATAGTAATATTAGGCGTTATAGTAAAGTAATTAAGAAAATTGCTTTTGGATCATTTAAAGACTTCGACAATGTGGCATGCGATATTCACTGGAAATTTTTGATAGGGCAAAATGAAGAAATTCAGGAGTGGACAAATTTGTGATTATTTATCAATTTATTATTAACAATTTTCTAATCAATACTCGTAGTATTTATCAATTTCATTCTGATATTCAAGTAACTTTTTTTAGAAAAGGTGATCTGCAAATAAAAACGGAGAAGTTTGTAGCCTATTGCCGACCGCTTTTGAAAGAACAATTTCATGACGATGAAAAATATTCAGGAGCGCTTCTGAATTTTTTATTATTAAAATTGATACATTTTAAATTCATTTTGATATCCAAATCAGTTTTGTTTAAAAAAACACTAATCTACAAACACATACACATAATATCCTCTTGTCTCTACTATTTTATATGACATCTCTTCAAGTAATTCATGGTGACATATGGGCATACAGCAAAGATGTGACCACAATACCTAGGCCTACAATAATATTGAAAAAGTGCGAAGCATAATGTAATAGTAAGTCCCAACACAAATTCAGATGAAAGAGTAGCAATGAGTCTGCATTTTTGAGTTGTGTTTGTCCCTATACTTGTCGGTAAAGCATGAAGAATTATTGATTAAATTGCACAACTAAACCATTGTAGGGGTTCTTTAACACACAAAACTAGTCTTGTGCGCATTATTATACGGTTGTGGCATGGTAGCCGTATACAACGTGTAGTTCGTGGTGTAGCATTTATACCTTTAGTGTGCGTTGATTATTTTTCTTATTTAAACGACCTCGAAATATCAAATTGATGGTAATTTTTTTTAAATGTTGGCAATTCTGAAATAAGTAATTTTCCCAGGCGATAGCTACAGGTTTTCAATTCAATGGAATTAAATAAAAAAAAAAATTGGGGGAAATATATGACCTATATTAAACATGTTTCCTTGATGGATGCATCTTTAAGAAACGATAGAAAAATTATACACTTAAGCCAGAAATCGAAAATGAGCAATAATAATTGTCAAAATTGATAAAAACATTATCCACACTAACACTTTTTTTGGCGGTCCTGAAATAGATTTTTTTAGATCTTGCCGCATGTTAAACTTTTCAAAAAATTTTTCAATTATTTGTCATTCCCAAATATTAATGCAGTATAGATAAGTAGGGCCTATAGCCTGATACCATCTAAATATTGAAGTGCTAAATTACAAAAGAGTTTTATTGTGCTAATCAAATTCTTTCATGCTCATAGTTTCTCAAATTTTTAGCATGCAACTACTCTGTCTCAATCATGCCCAGATGTTTGTGCTATTTTTAAATACAGGCAATCAGAAATTACGGATTTATTTTAAAAATAATATAATATCATCTTCAAAACATAATTGCCATTTAATTATAATTTCTTTTCACGACACAATCAACTTTTTTTATATCAATTTTTTTTCATACGAGAAAAATCACTCGACTTGAAAACTGATAAACATGCAAACTCAATTTCACATATTGAATTCGAAGTAAATAAGCCTTGAGCATGTGACATCATTTTTTTTCATCACACAAATGAATTAAAAGTATTGGTAGGACTCCTTGTGATAATTCTGCTACACAGCTAAGAGTAATTGACGATTTATTTTTAGTTGTTACCAGTAAATTATATGAAGTATGACGCTTATATACGTTTTTATTCCAATTTGTAAAAGTAAGGAGCAGATATAACAGTAATCACTAATAGATCGAAGTTGTCTATACGTTCATGATCAATTATGAGAACCCAAATCCATGCCCAATTATCTCTCCTACGATTTTGTTTTTTTTTGGGATTTCTTTCCAAATACATTGTACCTAGACTTGCAGTTAAATGCTGAAACAAAATTGACAAGCTAAATCTGAAAACATTTAGAAACTTACCCCTTTTTTTTTCTGTATATCTGATCCAATAGATTGTTTTTTTAATTCAATAATTCCTGATTACATGAATCAAAGGATCTTGATGGCTTCATTTGAGTAGAAGAACTCACTGACTAACATACGAGTGTTTTCATTTTGCGATTTGTTGATAATCTCGAAAAGAGAATTGATGGTAAATCCATATAAAACTGGTTCACATTGCAGGTCCATTTGACGGTAGTCGTAAGTAGATTTGTGCTCCATGTATTGTGCATGATATTAACGAAGTAAGATGATGGAAAAACGTGGACGATCACAAAAACCGGCGACTAAAATAACGGTTGTGTAAGTAGAAATATCCTCTTGAGATTTTGCGATGACTTTTGTATATAGCACAGCAAGCACACGACGTAAACACACAGGGTCAAATCAACCACAGAGCGCGGGAAGAGTGCACAAGCTACTTCAACTTGCGACTGACTTGCGCAGCTTTACTGTTTCACGTTGGGCGGGACAATAATTATAAGCAGGGACTATGAGTCACAGGCATCAACAATTGGCAGCGGGGGAGAATATTATCGACCACTACTTCTCAAATCTGCAACGCAGATGCGGGTCCACGGGCCATCACAGGCTGCCAAACAATGTGACTGAAAACTCTCTCAGCTGCGGTGCGCGTGGGGCGACTCGAATTTCCTTAAGTGACGGAAAAGTTATAGACAGCGAAATAACGATTACGCAGATGGAGCTGGATGCTTAATGCATGTGTTAGTCCCAGTTACACACTGATTTTAATATCAAAAATTTTGCAAATTATTTTAGCCAAGCAATTTGGCGAACAACACGACAAATCGATCAAAAATCGAGATGCTGATTTGGGTACGGTATAACGTGGAGCTTATAGATATCAATTGACAGATATTCGATTTGAGAAGGTTAAAATGTGTGCAGTTGTAGAATTGCTAGGGCTTCCTTTGAGATTTATACGTATGTCATGTGTAATTGTTGATGAATTATTTTTCGTTCGTCAGTGTTGATTGATGTTGTTTGCTATTCAATAGCTATACAGTACACATGTATGTGAGTGTGAACCGATGATGAAAAAATGAGAGGAAGAAGAAAAGGGGTACAGATGTGAGTGAGAAAGAGAGAAGGAGATGATGAAGGTCACCACCCGAATAGTCTATTTTTATACAGGCATATTTTAAAAGTAGATATTCGGGTGACTTCATCATCATTTTTCTGTAGGTTCTAACAAAATTTCATCATCAAATAAAAAGTGCACATTGTATAATAAAATAACTCGAAATAAAATAGTATATTACCGCAGTTGTTTCATATGTCAATGTTGTATCCCATGAAGCGATTCTTTGAGTTATTTAAATGCTATTTATGTTCACTTCTTAACAGCATCGAATATATTAGTTAAAGTCGGTATCTTAATTCAAATGGACAACTCCTTCAAATGGACAATGAAAACGCTTTCTCTTTAGTTATATTTTATCCACTTACATGGATGATCGATGTTTTAACCATGTACATTTCCAAATTATAATTTAGAGCAAATAAATACATACATTTCCCACTCTTCACAGTGTTATAAACAATATTATTAGTAGTTTATAGCCATTCTTATTCCAAAGAAAGACCATTTTAACTTAATATGTAGCCTAACGAGACGTCTGTGATAGGGTTTAATTCTCCATGGTAGCTTATTGCATTATCCCATGTTTTATCCAAAAAAACGGTCTCATCTAGGGCTTATATTCCCGCAGAAACAATTAAACTTGTTTAATCCAACTTTTATTTATCTTCGACGTTTTTTTTTCAAAGCTTTTGAAACCAAGTTGATTTTTGGATTATTTTTCAACGATGATTTCAACCGTTACGGTTACATCAGCAACGTTTATTTCAACGTTTTTTTCAACGTTTGTCACATCCAAGTTGATTTTTGGTTAATTTTCCAAACGATGATTTCAACCGTTGAAAATAAACGTTCATTTTTTACTTGGGTTTCATACAAGCCAATAATGGAAGTAAAACATACAATTTCGAACACCACAAGAATCTGAATTGCTACATTTCGTGTTTGAAACTTATTTTCAAGCTCATTTTGACCAAGCATCGAATCACAGGTCTTCAATGAGAGATATTAGTGGAAATCCATATGTTCAATTGCCTTTTGTGACAAATTTCCTCAATCGATTCTTGTCAATCAAAAGTTTAATGATCCTAACTACACTCTCACTGCGTTTTGGATGGCATATCAAATCTTATCTGAAAAACATGTATTTAATTAAATGTTTTTGTTTTCTGACATTTAGGATAATTTGACTAATTTTTCATAAATATTTAACAAAAATTAAAAAGTTTTTTATAATTTTATTATTTTGCTTAGAAACTGGTAGGCCTCTAACAAAATTAGCAAACATACTAGGTATTTATCAAAATTTCTATTTTTCACAAAATTAGCAAACAGCTAGCAAGTTTCTAACAAAATTATTCGGTTTGCTCGTCCCGGGTTGATCTCGTCATGAACGAAAATGAATATCTACTTTTTATCCAGTTACTGGATTGAAAAGTGACGGGGATTCTGAAACATGTCTTATTGCCGTTATGTGCAGTCATATAATCAAAACCAAATAAACATGTCGTATAGGTACCTAAGCTTAGGCACAAGTGAACTCTACATTGCTAAAGGAAATTAATGCGTCTCATTTCCCGAGAAAAAAACTTTGATAAAGGGGGGGGCAAAGGATAGGGTGGATAGTGGCGCAAATAAGGAGGATACCGGGGAGGAATTTAATTTAACATTACTGGGATCCTCTTAACAATACCGGTGGGACGGGGGGGCGGGGCCACAAAGGGCGGGGGTTATGAAGTCAAGAAATATAACCGAATAAAAACCTTATTAGGATTCGATCAGTGGAGTATCACAGTAGGTTGGAGTAAATAGGTGGATTTGGGATAAACAGGTAAAGGTGTGCCTACAAGAGTTTATCAGGCAGAGGGGATTGTGAGAAAAATTACAGCGGTCAACTTGATGGGAGGCACTACATGGAAGTTATCATATCAGGCAGTTTGTAAAACTCAGACAAACTTGATGGGATTTTTCTCAGTTTTTTTTTGTTTGGGATTTTCTACAGCAGTGGGCAGTTACAGCACTTTGTTGGCTCCTGTACTAAAGCGCCTGGCGCCATCACGCGGCCGAAATTATTGTATGTTTCAAAACTGAATACGCTTCCACGTTTGAGCGACTGAATTATGTGATGGCCAGATGAATAAAATCGCATGTTTGTTTGTGTGGATTTGATTTCAGTCGCGTCGATGCAACTCAGGATTTCCCAACAAAGACTACAGAATGTTCCTTCAAATAAATTAGGCAAACTTTCCACCGCCATCCGGAGAGTGTACTTTCCGGGTGTCGTGCGATTTGACACCTTTATGGACGTTTCTGAAAATTTTGTGCAGGCTCTTGCCAGAATAACTAAGCAAACTATTTACATCAGAAACCCTCTCCAGTGAAAAGGCACACATGCGTAACAGTGGGGGCCCAATTCCCCAAGTACATGGTATATAGTAAAGACTCCTAAACAGCTTGTTTTAGTAGTAGGCCTATACTTAGCATCTGCAAAATTGGTAAAGTGATTGTGATTCTATTGAAAGCTTTTAACACAGGCAAGGTTCGAGAGTGGGTTTGCGCTATTTTCCCCCTTTCCCCGCTCTTCCTTTCGCCGTTAACAAGCAGATTCCATCCATATCCATGATTTCTGATAAACATTTGGTCTGGGGCGGTTCGATCTGTGTTTAAGTGAAAATGGTTGGGGGGTGGGGGGGGATTGGTGGTTGGGGTGGTAAGGCTTCGAACGGTAAAGGGGGTGTGGGGTAGTCTCAATGGTGGTGGGTGGGGGGGGGGGGGTGGGGGGTCATCCGTGGGTTGGTTCCGGGTTCGCGTGCAGATTAAGCTACAGATGGATCAATGATGATGACGCGCTTCTCGCTTGCAGCGACACACAAAGCGAAGCAACGAGCTATTAAATATCTCCTTTCATTGCATGGCGATTGATGCTTACGTCAAATATAGCAGTGAAGCTCTTGGACTGTATAACACGTACTTTGTTGTAGGTTTTTTGCGCGCCATTTACTGGTATCCTTGTCTATCGATAGAGACTCCAAACATATGTCTCAGATGTTGTCTATTTATCGCATATCAAATTTAGTGACACATGGATTAAATTGTACATTCGTCATGGTTAAGAATTCTTCGAACGAGTGCAACTTTTCATCCGACAGATTTGAGAAAATTCATGTATTTATGCCGTGAAAATCAGGAGACATCAGTAGAGTCTTTTGAATGAAGCAGTCAAAACATGTTCTATCTCCGTAGGCAATGACTTGTCGTCTACCCTGTGGGAACGCATCTTGCTAATATCAACAGATTATCTGGCGAGGTAGCGATTTTGTGGATAATTTTTTTGAAGGTTCATTTTCGTGTAAAAACTATCTCCGCATGTGAAAATGGTCATCATTTATCCAAAAACATGTGTAAAATTAAAAAACGACAGGTGGCGAAAAAGTTGCTATAATTAGCCCCTACAACATTGAAACGTTTCCGTTATGTTTCAAATTAGTCTCAATACGTCTCATTATGTTCCCCAGACACAAAATGTCGGGTTGAGAGTTTTAAGAAAGGTATAGTATAATCTAAGTAAAATTAGACCATATTGAATGATCATTTATTAGTTATTGATCTTTTAACTGATGTATCGAGGTATAATGATTATTCGTCTCTTTTTCGTTCCCGCACGTCTCGATAAGTTTCATTTCATTCACCATCATCCAACACCTTGTTGATATTTAATGTGAGGTTTTTCATAATCAGAGGACCACATATTTTGATAAGATTCACAATTAAATTTAAGCTCGCGCTTACTCTAGTCTGTCTGACACGTAATGGAGACGAATTGAGACTTATTGAAACGTGTTTGTTTTATAAGTTTCATTGGTCTCAATTTGTTTCATGCGAAAACTTCTAAACTTTAAAATGAGGCTATTGCCTGAAACTTTGCATCTGAGGGAACGGATTAATATAGTTTACTATTGTTAATTAAGGATCGTAATTATTGTAAATTTTTGTTAAACCAATTAACCCTCGAAAAATTAACACTCGATGTCTCTGTAATGTCTCATGGAAATAACACGAAAGATTCAGATTATCAATCAGGTAATTCACATATCAGCTGGAATAGAGACGCAATGCGATCACCTACGATTAAAAATATTAAATTATGCTAAATGCAAAAAATCAAATACCGAAACCAAGTGTCGTACGATACTTGATAAATCTTCTCGGCGTATACCGGGGATGCGTGTTAATCGAGGAATCTTGGGGGGACAGTCTGAATAAAAATCCTTGATAATGGAATTTGGAATTATTATGCAAATTTATTTTTACGATTCGATTCACTTCACAATTTGATATATATGACTAATGTTGATCTATTAAATTGTCGTGACTTTGGTTGCCTGGGACATCGTCAAAAACTTCGGAAGTCTGCTTTACAATCAATTTGAATTATACGCAAATAATTTTATAGCATATACTATGCTCATGGAGTTCTACATGTAGTCTATATATGATGTAAAAATTCATCATTGGTTTCTACCCATGCATTTCTTATATTAATAGGATTCATGCTTGGTATCAGAAGAATCACAATTTTGCGACTGCATTTGGAATAGATTATAATTGCAAACATTTTGATATTATCATACAGTAAGTCTTTGTTGTGGCTTATTCGATGCATGGACGGAGTCTGTCTTTCACGATGATTTTACCGCTAGAGCTTTATAGATAAAGCGGTCAGTGTATATACGGGCAACGCATTTCATTTCCGAATAGACTTAGGAGAATCTGCGCACAGATTATTTCCCCATCCCGCCTGACCTTCAATCGACGCGTCACCATCGATATATCACATGACTGCGAGAAGGGAAACGTGCAAACGGTTCCTTTCAATTTTCATTCCTCGGGCTACTCGGCGCATCGAACACGTGATTCAGTTTGTCTAGCAGTATAACGATTTTACTGATACGTCTACGACTTAGACCAAATGTTTCTTAAACGACGCCTTGATCACCATCTTTTCTTTGGACATTTTAGAGGAACTCAAATTCCGCGAAACCACATTCGACCTCCACAATCAATTTACAGGTCATTTATTTTGTAGTCCTTTTCCAAGTTGCCGACTAAGCGTTTTACCGTTATCATCTTACAAAATATTTTGTGATTTGGCTTTACTTCTCAATTTAGTGACTTGACTCTATTTCCAGTACAGTCGTCCGCTAGTCGAAAACCAGGGCTTTGAATGTCATCATCGTGATAGTTTGATGGCATTCTCTGACCACAAAATGTGTTTGGATTAATATTACCAATTGCCAGAGCTTACAGGTGATGATAGTCTATACTCCTTCATTGCATAAGGTGTAAATGAATTAATTTCCGTATTAGTTTTATACACGTATTTTCACGAAATGATATGATTTACATTTTGAAACTTCATGAAATCACAAAAAATAATAAAGAAAAATGATCTTTGTTGTCAATAAAAAAACGATAAGCGTCATCTGATATCAATTAATTTGTTGCGAATTTCTCGTCACTCTTGAATTCTATCCGAGTCAGATTGCTTCCTCTCGCCTAAGATAATTTATCATAATTAGAGGCTTGCATATTCCGAATGTTTTGTAATTCCTGGAATATTATGTGGTTAACTGACATCGATCGCCAGTCGCTGGGTATAATTTCTATTATTATTGCTGAGACTACTGTTATAGTTTGCGTACGTGTACACAATTCTTAATGTTTTTATGGACTCAGTGCATGCAATATATTATGATTATGCTGTGCATCCATTGTCGAAAATCTATTTTTATTTTCCTCCAAAGTGCCACAATGAGTGTAATTTTGAAACCAGTTCGGATGTGGAATAAACTTGTTGCCATGTTAAGTCCTCAGGCAAATCGAGTGCAAATCCATGTATCTATGAATTGTCCCATCATCTTTTTAAAACTCTGTTTTCTTTATCTAAGAAAAAGACTTTCCCAGAAATTCTCTGTAAATGTTTTAATGAAGTGAATGTGTTTTTTTAAAATATACTATGAATGTTAACGAATTGTACCATTCGAAAGAATAGTTTTCGCAAACTTATGATTTTTTTGCTGATAAAACAAAAAATCTTTTGTTGTATTTCAGAGAAAGAATACGCTGCAACGGAAAATCGCTGTCCTACAAACAATCAAAACTGAAAATATGAATGGATTTAACCAAATCGAATTTTCATCGAGTCCCGTCCATAAAGTCATGTAGCGGGCTGATGTGTTCAAGTTTTCTGTTATTAGATGGAGGCTGAAGACATGGTAAGTCATATTAATTTTTTCATCAATGTCTGTTTTCAACTGCGACAACAGTCCATGATGCTGTCAATTTTAGAACTCGCATTAAGACTGCTGGTATTGTTTACCACACGACGTTTGGAGCGGCGAACATTTTATGTTATCGAACTTGAATTGCTTCCAATAATTTATCAAAAATGTATCCCTGTAACATTCTAACAAAGTTTCATGGAAACGTTTTGAAACGTTTTTTTGAAACGTTCCGTTACGTAAACATAATGTGCAAGCGTTACGTATCGGAGACGTTTCCTGAAACTTATATGGAACGTTTCCGAAACGTAACGTTACGTCACATTGTTGATGGGGTAGTTGGTAGATATTTATACTAATGCGAGCTGATTTTTCGCCAACCGGCGAAATCGTGGATATTGTAATAGTAGTAATGGTATTGGTAGTATTGGTAAGTAGTAATGTTCGTATATTACCTTCACATGAAAATATATTGTATACTCAGTTTGATCTGATAAAAAGGGATCTTTTTTAACCCATTAAGGACGGCTTCATGTTCTATTTATCAGATTATTGCGAAACTTACGTGTTTTATGCAGAATTAGGTCAATATTGATGTGCTATTACTCCAGTAATATATTTTATGTCTATTTCAAGGATATGGACATGTCCTAAAAATATGACGATAGGACATTTAATGGAATGATGAAGATGTATTTGCATTTTCTAAGAAAATCTTTATGTACTATGTTTATTGTATAATATTTTGATAATGAAAAGTTCACAAAACTAGCAAAACTTCTGTTGTTGACAGGATGAACTGAGAGATTCAATAATTAGCATTGTCATTTTACGTGATAAGTCGGAAAACGAGTGCTTTGCAGAGGGTAATATAGTGCATTTTTTGGACAATAGGTCAGAGGGTTGTTTCCGCCCTTTCCCCCCGCGAGCACTGGAAGCCGTGACAGCGAACGCTGACTTGCACGCGTTTTGCATGAAATGTTCAAATCCCATCGAATTCGAAGGGAAAGAGGATTTGGGTCACTGATTCTTCCATCAGAATAACCCGATTCTTGTTCCGTAAGATTTCATATAGTATAAAGCCACCTCAAGTCGGAATTCCAGGAGTGTCATAGTATTTCTGTCCTGACCCACGTAATTTACGATGCTTGCACCCAAGCATTCGATAGTACATACATCAATTAGATTTGTTATAAGACACCAATAAACCATTTCTTGCTCGAAATAGCAATGGCGATAATCGATTCACAAAACCATCCATGCTGTCGACCGGCGCCCATAATCCATCGTCTTATTGTATAGTGAAACCAAATCCACGGGAGTAATAAACGTCCACTTTTCCAGACTGCTTGACACAACACTTTTGGCAGTACTTTCCGTTCGGATCATATCGAAACTAGGTCGCCTAAGGACACACACCCTATTGTCATTCTGTAGAAGACAGAAAAAAGTAGTCAATTATAGGCCTACTATCAATGAAAACATGCATGGTAACTGTCGGTGTATCTAACTCTTTTGGTTGTGTCCCTTACTAAGCAGTGATAAAAAAATCTGACAATATTCCAGCGTTTCAGTCACCTATTCACTATTATTTATCATTGTTGATGTTATGGCATTGTTATATACATTTTATAACTGTATGATATTTGTAGGCTTAGAAATCTGTATTCATACACACCGTACCGGTATATGCAATGTACATGGTATATTTAGTTGATTATAATTGTTATCATGCATAATTGCACAGTTATACAATGGTTTAAACAATCACTCTACTCCCATTTTTCGCATTAAACTCTCTCCACGTCAAATACGGCGTCATGTCTGCCTCGCCATTTCTTTTTTTAATTCCGAATTCTTTGAGAGGTTGCCCCATTCGTTCGGTTTTGTCGATATAGTTCCACATTGCCGAGTATTCTTTTTCTCTCAGGAGTCATCAGAAGCTCATGTGAGCAGAAGAAGTTGTCCATTGTCAGAATATTTGCTCCTGATACTCCAATTTTACAAATCAGATCCATGACTACTTTCGACCCGAGACATAGTTTTGAATCACCGGTATCTGATGAAGACTCCCTACCACAATAAAGTTTCAAATTGTAACAATAACCTGTCGAACCATTGATACTCCAGTTTTTCAGACCAAACCTCGTAGGTTTATTACGGATAAATTGTTTTAATGAGTTATGACCGAAATATTTGACCATCTGCTCATCTACACAGACAAACTCGTCGTGGATTCCGAATTTTAAGAAATTGCTATTCAGTAAATCATACAACGGAGCCACTTTGAAATCTTTTCGAGGATCATCGCTAACAGTATCATTATCAACAACGTGAAGAACGCTTTTAATTTGCAGGAACCTATCTCGTGAGAAACAGCTCTTGACAAATTCTATTCCGATATCTTCACGTTGACTCCAATATAGCTTTTGCTGGGGTAAGGTATGATAACCTGAGAAAATAAGGAAGCCAACAAATGAACGGAAATCATCTGGGCATAAACTTATGTTATGTATGTTCTTCTGTTGGGCATAGCGGTTTGATTCTATGGCAAGTAGTTCATAAGCCTTCGAGTCAAACATTTCTTCAAACAATTTCACAGGTGAATCAGTCATTTCATGAAGATGGCTTTCCAAATTTTCTTGCACCTGTTTAGTTTGGAATTCTAACTTCTCTAAACTTATGTCACTATCCTTAAACTTTCGAGTCCAACTTGTTTTACACTTTGGAATCGTTTTGAGCTTTTTCACGGTTCTGGCTCCTGCGAAATATCTACACTTTCATCAAGCTGCTGTTCTTCGTACACAACTTCGTATGTACTGGCGCAATCGCTCTTCACTATTGGAGCGCCTACAAGATCGTCATCAAGAAAATCGTCTTCATCTGTCAAGGAATCTGGTTCAGGTGGTATCAGAACAATATTCCTAATCGTGTCTCCTTTTCTCTAATAGTTGATTCGCCAAGTCTTTGGCTGTTCGACATAGTTTCACTCTCTCTATTGCTGAAAATAAAGAAACGCCTGTTGAAGGTCCTGTTGTCATATAAATATGACACCTGAACTATATTTAGAGAGTGAATATTCATTATTTATCCTTATTTGGTAATCCTGAATGCTAACGTATGAAAATATGTATTTTCTTACAATGATAAATGTATACGTCTTAAATATTCATGTAATATCTCTGAGAATTGAGCGAAATGTCGCAAAATTAGGAAACATTAGGCAAACTCCTATTGTCATAAAAACAAGACAGCACTTTCAACGCTGAAATTTATCTTATCTAGCTGATGGTATTTTGGTTTTTTCTGTCACACACATTCATGGAGAAATCAGCTTTACTGAATGTATGTCATTTATCTATTTTGATGACTGCTAGGATGTAATTACTCACCTTACTTGACAGATGTTCAAATGCGATCAGCTGATTGAAAATGGCTGATTTTGTATCGAGGTAATATATAAACAAAGACATTTAAATGTTTATTTTTGTTGTATATACATTCGTCAATTCAAAACAAACGTGATGGTAAGTGCATTACTGGGTGAACATGTATGGACCTGCATAGAGGATCAGCTCATTTGCCTGTCATATTTTTAGGACGATAGTACATAATGGGTTAATTCACGAAGGCTTAAACTAAAAAAG
>CAJQUW010010046.1:0-162588 GCA_907163375.1 Prostheceraeus crozeri
TAGGAAGTGACAAATACCAGATAGCGCAAGATGGCCGCCATCGCTGACGTCCCCCCCTCCCCCCTCCCCCTCCCCCTCCCCTACCCCCCCTCTGGAACGACAGAGGTTGTGGTCTGTCGTCGTGTGCCGGCCAGGTTGGTTCACGTTCACAACATGTTCGCTGACTCCCCCCCCTCCCCCTCCCCCTCCCCCCCTCGAAAACGACAGAGTGTGAGACTCGGATGTGTTGGTCTCGTATGGGTTGACGTGGCCGACCGCCTAGGTTGACGTGGGCGACCGTCTAGGTTGGCGTGGTGGAATGGTGAAACGGACTTTAGATTCGTGATCAGCGTAAAATTCCGCATCGGTATGGTGAATTTGAAGTCAATCGGCGAGAAAAAATGTTTCTTCAAAATTTTGGCAGAGTTAAAATTTGGGACGTTTTGGTCTGTAGCGCCCAAACGAAGCATCGGATGAGAAAACGGAGGCCAGATTCGGATTCAGCGTGAAATTCTACATCGGTATGGTGAATTTGAACGCAATCGGAGAGAAAAAATTTTCGCTGACTCCCCCCCCCTCTGGACAGCTCGCTTCGATTTTGGCTTCCAGTGAACGGATTTTGTCGTGCCATAGCTCGTTTGAAAGCTAAGAGTGAGACAAATTCAGTGAAAGAATCGGCTTGTTCCTATCTGTCTTCGTTTAGATGTGAGACGCCATTTAAGATTTTGGGACATTGGCGAAAAACGACAGAGTTAGAATTTGGGACGTTTTGGGCTCTAGCTTCAAAACGAAGCATCGGATTGGAAAACGGATTTCAGATTTGGAATCAGCGTGAAATTCTCTATCTGTATGGTGAGTTTCAAGTCAATCGGCGACAAAAAATTTTCAACATTTTTCGAAAAAAACGACAGAGTTAGAATTTGGGACGTTTTGGTGTGTGGCGCCCAAACGAACCATCGGATGGGAAAACGGAGGCCAGATTCGGATTCAGCGTGAAATTCTGCATCGGTATGGTGAGTTTCAAGTCAATCGGAGAGAAAAATTTTCGCTGACGTCCCCCCCCCTCTGGACAGCTCGCTTCGATTTTGGCTTCCAGTGGACGGATTTTGTCGTGCGATAGCTCGTTTGAAACATAAGAGTGAGACACATTCACTGAAAGAATCGGCTTGTTCCTATCTGTCTTCGTTTAGATGTGAGACGCCATTTAAGATTTTGGGACATTGGTGAAAAACGACAGAGTTAGAATTTGGGACGTTTTGGGATGTAGCTTCAGAACGAAGCATCGGATTGGAAAACGGATTTCAGATTTGGAATCAGCGTGAGATTCTCTATCTGTATGGTGAGTTTCAAGGCAATCGGCGAGAAAAAATTTTCAACATTTTTCGAAAAACGACAGAGTTAGAATTTTTGCGATGGCTGCCTACTGTAGAGCCAAAACGAAGCATCGGATGGGAAAACGGAGGCCAGATTCGGATTCAGCGTCAAATTCTACATGGAAATGGTGTATTTCCAGCTCAATCGGAGAGAAAAAATTTTCGCTGACGTCCCCCCCCCTCTGGACAGCTTGCTTCGATTTTGGCTTCCAGTGGACGGATTTTGTCGTGCGATAGCTCGTTTGAAAGCTAAGAGTGAGACAAATTCAGTGAAAGAATCGGCTTGTTCCTATCTGTCTTCGTTTAGATGTGAGACGCCATTTAAGATTTTGGGACATTGTCGAAAAACGACAGAGTTAGAATTTGGGACGTTTTGGTGTATAGCTTCAAAACGAAGCATCGGATTGGAAAACGGATTTCAGATTTGGAATCAGCGTGAAATTCTCTATCTGTATGGTGAGTTTCATGTCAATCGGAGAGTTTCAAGTCAATCGGAGAGAAAAATTTTCAACATTTTTCGAAAAAACGAGTTAGAATTTTTGCGATGGCTGCCTACTGTAGAGCCAAAACGAAGCATCGGATGAGAAGACGGAGGCCAGATTCGGATTCAGCATCAAATTCTACATGGAAATGGTATATTTCCAGCTCAATCGGAGCACTAGAAGCGGAGATAGACGGGATTTTTAGTATTTGAATGATAGATATTACGTCATCAGCTGATCGCCACACACTATATAAGCTGGGAACCGACAGAGACTTTTCATTTAGAGGAGAACGATTGTCAAAGGTAGGTCGTCTCTCTGAGCTCCGATGATAGCTTCGGACATTCCAAATCCCGAGTTTCTGTAAGAAACCGACTTAGAAATTTTCATTGCTGATATCAGCTAAGGCGTCAGACTTAGAGGTTCGCCA
The DNA here is from genome assembly GCA_907163375.1 of Prostheceraeus crozeri. Classification (NCBI taxonomy): domain Eukaryota; kingdom Metazoa; phylum Platyhelminthes; order Polycladida; family Euryleptidae; genus Prostheceraeus; species Prostheceraeus crozeri. Next base: position 2,265 of record CAJQUW010010046.1, read on the forward strand.
GGAGATGGCCTTCGTCTCCAGGCCATAAAAGACTCCAAAACTTTAAAGGCTTGTAACTTTGCTTCTACAAGTCCGTTTGACTTGATTCAAAAAAGGTTCGGTCGCTATTGACCTGCCCTAAGTGATAGACTACTTATAAAATTTCATAAGTAGTGCTAAAAAGTTGAAAAATTTAAATTCACTACTTTTGGAGGTTTTCTGGGGTTTTCGACCCTGCTGAATTCAACTAAGGCATTTATAATGTTGTACGAGGCGAGCTTCAGCTCGAGACTTGTTTCCTGATGTAAATAACTCCACCGATTTTCATGTCAAAATCGGGGTCCGAATACCAACACAGTGATATGACGCACGCTCTGTCCGTCGGAGGTTGGATTTGTGGGCCGAGGCCTTGGAGTTGGGATAAGATCCCCTCTGAGTAATGCCTGTAACGGATTCATCAGCTTAACTTGTCTATCCTCAAGTAATGATAGCATTACAGTATGACTTTGAAAACATAATCTTCACATTTACTGACATTTTATTTCTATACGTTGCGCTCTGCTCAGGTTTGATATCAAACTTTCTCATTTTTCTTTGCAGTGAAAAATGACCAAAGACGTGAATAAACGCCTGCAATTTTTTAAATGCAGTTGTGGGGATGTGTTTAGGGGTGAGAATTTTCACCTTCACCATAAAAAGAATGCTGCGCATAGTGTTGCGGTTAAGGTGTGGTTTTGTGTGTGGTGTAATGTGAGGTGTGATGAAAGGAATGATGCGTTCAGTGAGTTGCACTCGAAGTGTGTATTCAGAAAAATTTCGAAAGTTTTGATGAAGAAGATGATGTGTGGTGAGCAGGGAATGCTGTATGAGGAGAGAATGTGTGCTCGTTTGCCACCAGTAGAGGTGGTAAATGTTGAAAAGCGTGTTGTGAGTGATGTAGATTTGGATGCGAGTACCTCCAAAAAGAGTAGAGTGATGTCGGTGAGTTGGATTTCATCGGATGATGAATGTATGAATGTTGATTCGAGTGTTGCTGCTGCTGAGCGTGAGCTTGAGAAAGCTGTGAGGGCGATTGTGCCAGCACCCGAGGTGTTGGCACAATCAACGCCTAGACCTTCACCGAGGTGTGTTGAGAAAGTTGAGAGGTCGACTGTTCCGTGTGAAGTTGTGCTGTCGAGGGATGATGTGCGTGCTTATACGAATGTGAGACATGAGTGTACAAAGTTAGAAGGAAGAGTGAGATCGCTGAAGAGTACGCTGAAAGAGGTGACTGCTGAGCGTGATAGTTTGAAGTTGAATGCTGAGAGTGTGACTCAAAAGTTAAGGGAGTGTGCGGCTGCAAAAGAGAGTATGGTGAAGGAGAGAAAGTTGAAGGAAGAGGCGGTGATGAAGTTTGAGAAGTGTGATCGAGAGCGAAGTGAGGAGCGCATGCTGAAGGAAGCGGCGCTTGAGGAAGTGAGTTTGTTGAAGAATGAGTTGGCGCGTTTGAAGGAGTGTGAGAAGGTGAAATCTCTCACAACTATGCACATCCCCATCGCGGGTGTCGTCCCTGACAAGCCAATTGTATATCTAAATATAAGCAACGACGACACTCAGGAGTGCTACAGCTGTGCGGATGTCCGTTGCTACCATGTAAATATTCAACACACCGACGACATCCACATAGCTTGTTCAAAGCCATACAAGTATCGTGAGTATAATGACTGAGATATATCATCATGCCATCTTTCCAACTCTTACTTCTTTCATTTCAGGAGCCATAAAGAAGTAAAAGAAAGCTATTTCTTGTGAACGCACCAAACGGCCTTTTTAAAGGCCACTCTTAATGTGGCTAGATCGGTCCCAAGCCCGACAGCATCTTCGGATGTGAACACAGAGGGAGAGTCTACAATTAAAACTTAGTAAAATAGATGTGTGAGATGGATTCAACCCGAATCCTATAACACCTTTACATGTACTGACTATACATTTGTCCTGCTATCAGGTTGTTTTGACTTGCTATCTAGTTGAATAGTCTCTTACTATCAAGAGATTCACTTCTGCTCATAAAGCACATCATCGCTGTAATACCTCCTTTGCTCGAGCGTTCCTTCGGGACGGCGGGTACTGCCGTAGAGGGATTGTGTTGCACGGGTTGTTCGTCGTTTGTTAGACCGAAACCTCTGAGCCGTTGCTCATGTTGGGCATTCGACTTCATACTCAACGTGACGCTTTCTCTCGCCAGGTCAGAGTACTTCAGCCATTCGACAAAGGTTAGTCTTTATGATATGGAGTAGAGTGAAATGTAATTCATTAGATATCCCTTCAATGATTGCTCCATGATAAACGTTGATGAGACAAATGAAATGATTCTCATCTTCCCTTTTCAGCGATTGAAATCTACTAACACACTACCGTATAATCGTCCACTATGGGGCAAGACATGATAGAGCCTCCACGCGCTTTGCCCTGGGCAGTCTTTAGACTGGCGAATACTATCATTAAGTTGAATCTGCTATCAGTCAACTTGAACGTTGCGTCGTGTTAGAGGGTATATAAACCACTGCCTCTCATTTCATTTCATTTCAATCATGCAGACGCCGAACAGTCAAGTCAGCTCTCCTCGCGGACCGCAGTTAAGGCCGCGAAATTTATTTGAGGAGTTTTCCAGGCTAGAGGAGCAAGACAGAGTTTTTAATAATCTTGCTCGGATTGGCAATCCGATGACAGCAACTGCTGTCAATCCAACGGAATGGCGCTACATTCCACTTTTTAGCCATGTACCAGTTAGTGTGGAAGTCGACAGTGCTACCAAAGAGAGAGTCAAAGACTCTCTCAGCAGAATTGGTAGGGTGTAAGATGACGTTACTCCCGAGAACGAACCATCGGCTCTCTTAAGGGCCACCATGGGGCAAGACATGATAGAACCTCCACGCGGTTTGCCCTGGGCAGTCTTCAGACTGGCGAATGCTATCATTAAGTTGAATCTGCTATCAGTCAACTTGAACGTTATGCAGTCGATTGCTATCCCTGAAGCATTCTGATTCGCTGTTGAGCAATTCATTGTTGAAAACCCTATATAAGCCAGAAGATTGTAGCGCTTCTCATTCATTTTCAAGTCACGATGGAAGCGACATCTGCCAACAGCATTCCCGTCTTTATCGATGAAGACAACGCCATTCCCGAGTTCATCATCCTCGACGAGTGGGATGAAGAGGATGATAAGAAAGGGAAGATCGAGAAGATCATTTGGACGGATGGGGTGTGGACTCCAAATACCACTCGCATCCGAAAGGTGCCAGATGCACCAGTACGACCTCGGCGGTATATGGTCTATGACAACCTAACCGTCATACCCATTGACTATTCCAGCCAATAGTCAAATTCACACCCCCCGAGAACGAACCATCGGCTCTCTTAAGGGCCACCATGGGGCAAGACATGATAGAACCTCCACGCGGTTTGCCCTGGGCAGTCTTCAGACTGGCGAATACTATCATTAAGTTGAGTCTGCTATCAGTCAACTTGAACGTTGCAAATGAAGTTCGGTGTAATACTTCCTTTCGACGGGCGTTCCTGTAAAGGGCGGCGGTGAAACCCGTAGCTATGTATACCGCAAGGGACATTCGGCAATGGTCAATCTTGTTAAACCTCTCTGCGTCATGTTTGCAAGTGATTGCCTCTGTCTCAACGTAGTATGCATTCGCACCAGGGCGACATTTAGCCAACTGTCGAAGGTTGCCTAAAACTTTCCATTGCATACGTTATGAGAACCATGAGTTCTACCTGTCTCTATCAATGAGACGAATTGATGAATGGAATGAAATGGGAGGACACTCACGCGCCACACGCAACATAACACACTTCTCTCTTCCGTAGTCTAACAAGCTCTTTACACATGGATCACAGTCGATTGCTATCCCTGTATCAGAAGTGCAAGCTATCTTAATTTTGTTTGATACTATTTCATCTATCATCATCGCCCATATGAAATGTTTTAAGATTTACAAGTTAGACTAAGCGTGCTACTATTTCCAAATGAAAAAGTATACATGGTTAAATCATCCACTTAAGCCCATCCGTAGTCTAACAAGCTCTTTACACATGGATTGCAGTCGATTGCTATCCCTGTATCAGAAGTGTAAGCCATCTTAACTTTATTTAACACTATTTCATCTACCATCATCACCCATATGAAGTGTCATAAGATTTACAAGTTAGAAATAAAGTTTCAATAGTGTATGTGTTAGAAATAAAGGTGTAACTGTTTGTAAAAATAAGATCGCAAGATTTACTAGTTTATAAGTTAGACTAAGTGTAAATTAAAAATAAATTATAACTGTTTCAAGAGTTTACAAGTTAGAAATTAAGTTTCAATGGTGTATACGTTAGAAATAAAGTTTTAGCTGTTTGTATATCAAAATAAAGTTTCAAGAGTTTACAAGTTAGAAATAAAGTTTCAATAGTGTGTGCGTTAGAAATAAAGTTTTAGCTGTTTGTATATCAAAATAAAGTTTCAAGAGTTTACAAGTTAGAAATAACGTTTCAATAGTGTGTGCGTTAGAAATAAAGTTTTAGCTGTTTGTATATCAAAATAAAGTTTCAAGAGTTTACAAGTTAGAAATAAAGTTTCAATAGTGTATATGTTAGAAATAAAGATGTAACTGTTTGTAAAAATAAGATCGCAAGATTTACTAGTTTACAAGTTAGACTAAGTGTAAATTAAAAATAAAATTATAACTGTTTCACGAGTTAAAGCGTTGATGCAACGATGAACATTTAATAAGCTGAAAAGTTTTAGATTCACTTTAACATTACCATATGTTTACAGATAGAAATGTATCACAGCAAAGCTACTTCATGAGTTAGTTTGCCAGGAGTGTATCATCTCAAACTTTTACTCCGACTGTGGAACATTGATTTCCATGATGAAGATTTAAATAGTTAGATTCGATGACGAACAAGATTTACTAGTTTACAAGTTGGACAAAGCGTTCTACTATTTGTAAATGAAAGATATCATTTCAACAGTTTACCAGTTAGAAATAAAGTTTCAACAGTCTACAAGTTAAAAATAAAGTTTCAACCGTTTACAAGTTAAAAATGAAGTTTCAATAGTGTGTATGTTAAGAATAAAGTTCTATCTGTTTATATGTTAGAAATAAAAATGAGGGTTCACCAGTTTACAAGTTAAAAATAAAGTTTTATCTGCTTGTATGTCAGAAATGAAATAAAGCTTCACCAGTTTAAGAGTTAAAAATAAAGTTTCAATAGTGTGTATGTTAAGAATAAAGTTCTATCTGTTTATATGTTAGAAATAGAATGAAGTTTCACCAGTTTACAAGCTAAGAATAAAGTTCTATCTGTTTATATGTTAGAAATAGAATGAAGTTTCACCAATTTACAAGCTAAGAATAAAGTTCTATCTGTTTATATGTTAGAAATAAAATGAAGTTTCATCAGTTTACAAGTTAAGAATAAAGTTCTATCTGTTTGTATGTTAGAAATAAAACAGAGTTTCATCAGTTTACAAGTTAAAAATAAAGTTTCAATAGTTTACAAGTTAAGAATAAAGTTTCAATAGTGTACATGTTAAGAATAAAGTTCTATCTGTTTATATATTAGAAATAGAATGAAGTTTCACCAGTTTACAAGTTAAGAATAAAGTTCTATCTGTTTATATGTTAGAAATAAAATGACGTTTCATCAGTTTACAATTTAAGAATAAAGTTTTATCTGTTTGTATGTTAGAAATAAAACAAAGTTTCAACCGTTAACAAGTTAAAAATAAAGTTTCAATAGTTTGCAAGTTAAAACTAATGTTTTAATAGTGCGTATGTTAAGAATAAAGTTTTATCTGTTTGTATGATACAAATAAAACAAAGTTTCAACCGTTTACAAGTTAAAAATAAAGTTTCGATAGTTTACAAGTTAAAAATAAAGTTTCAATAGTGTGCATGTTCAGAATAAAGTTCTATCTGTTTATATGTTAGAAATAGAATGAAGTTTCACCAGTTTACAAGTTAAGAATAAAGTTCTATCTGTTTATATGTTAGAAATAAAATGAAGTTTCATCAGTTTACAAGTTAAGAATAAAGTTGTATCTGTTTGTATGTTACACATAAAACAAAGTTTCAACCGTTAACAAGTTAAAAATAAAGTTTCAATAGTTTCCAAGTTAAAACTAATGTTTCAATAGTGCGTATGTTAAGAATAAAGTTTTATCTGTTTATATGTTAGAAATAAAATGAAGTTTCATCAGTTTACAAGTTAAGAATAAAGTTTTATCTGCTTGTATGTCAGAAATGAAATAAAGTTTCACCAGTTTAAGAGTCAAAAATAAAGTTTCAATAGTGTGTACGTTAGAAATAAAGTTTTATCTTTTTATATGTTAGAAACAAAACAAAGTTTCAACAGTTTACAAGCTGAAAAATAAAGTTTCAACAGTGTGTACGTTAGGAATAAAGTTTTATCTGTATGTAAGTTAGAAATAAAGTTTTAACTGCTTGTATGTTAGAAATAGAGGTATGACAGTTTATATGCTAGAAAGAAAGGTATAACTGTTTGTAAGACAAGATCGTAAGATTTACTACTTTGCAAGTTAGACTCAGCATTCTACTAGTTGTAAATGAAAAATATCGTTTCAACAGTTTACAGATTAAAATAAAGTTTCAATAGTGTATATGATGGAAATAAAGTTTAAGCGCTTTGTGCGTTAGAAATAAAGTTTCAGCCGTTTACAAGTTAAAAATAAAGTTTTAACAGTGTGTACGTTAGAAATAAAGTTTTAGCTGTTTATATGTTAGAAACAAAATAAAGTTTCAACAGTGTGTATGTTAGAAATAAAGTTCTATCTGTTTATATGTTAGAAACAAAACAAAGTTTCAACAGTTTACAAGCTGAAAAATAAAGTTTCAACAGTGTGTACGTTAGGAATAAAGTTTTATCTGTTTGTAAGTTAGAAATAAAGTTTTAACTGCTTGTGTGTTAGAAATAGAGGTATGACAGTTTATATGCTAGAAAGAAAGGTATAACTGTTTGTAAGACAATATCGTAAGATTTACTAGTTTGCAAGTTAGACTCAGCGTTCTACTAGTTGTAAATGAAAAATATCGTTGCAACAGTTTACAGATTAAAATAAAGTTTCAATAGTGTGTATGATGGAAATAAAGTTTAAGCGCTTTGTGCGTTAGAAATAAAGTTTCAGCCGTTTACAAGTTAAAAATAAAGTTTCAATAGTTTGCAAGATAAAACTAGTGTTTCAATAGTGCATATGTTAAGAATAAAGTTTTATCTGTTTGTATGTTAGAAATAAAATGAAGCTTCACCAGTTTACAAGTTAAGAATAAAGTTCTATCTGCTTGTATGTCAGAAATGAAATAAAGTTTCACCAGTTTAAGAGTTAAAAATAAAGTTTAAATGGTGTGTATGTTAAGAATAAAGTTTTATCTGTTTATATGTTAGAAATAGAATGAAGTTTCACCAGTTTACAAGTTAAGAATAAAGTTCTATCTGTTTGTATGTTAGAAATAGAATAAAGTTTCATCAGTTTACAAGTTAAGAATAAAGTTTTATCTGTTTCTATGTTAGAAATAAAACAAAGTTTCAACCGTTGACAAGTTAAAAATAAAGTTTCAATAGTTTGCAAGTTAAAACTAGTGTTTCAATAGTGCGTATGTTAAGAATAAAGTTTTATCTGTTTGTATGTTAGAAATAAAATGAAGCTTCACCAGTTTACAAGTTAAGAATAAAGTTTTATCTGCTTGTATGTCAGAAATGAAATGGAGTTTCACCAGTTTAAGAGTCAAAAATAAAGTTTCAATAGTGTGTACGTTAGAAATAAAGTTTTATCTGTTTATATGTTAGAAACAAAACAAAGTTTCAACAGTTTACAAGCTGAAAAATAAAGTTTCAACAGTGTGTACGTTAGGAATAAAGTTTTATCTGTATGTAAGTTAGAAATAAAGTTTTAACTGCTTGTATGTTAGAAATAGAGGTATGACAGTTTATATGCTAGAAAGAAAGGTATAACTGTTTGTAAGACAAGATCGTAAGATTTACTACTTTGCAAGTTAGACTCAGCATTCTACTAGTTGTAAATGAAAAATATCGTTTCAACAGTTTACAGATTAAAATAAAGTTTCAATAGTGTATATGATGGAAATAAAGTTTAAGCGCTTTGTGCGTTAGAAATAAAGTTTCAGCCGTTTACAAGTTAAAAATAAAGTTTTAACAGTGTGTACGTTAGAAATAAAGTTTTAGCTGTTTATATGTTAGAAACAAAATAAAGTTTCAACAGTTTACAAGTTGAAAAATAAAGTTTCAACAGTGCGTACGTTAGAAATAAATGAAAGTAAGAACTTCATCGTATGAGTATTCAAAGCATGTTTTGTAAATCAAATGTGTGTCATACTGACATGATAGAATCAAGCTTGACAAACGCGTTCGTCAAGTTCATTTGATTCTATCATGTCAGTATAACACACATTTGATTTACAAAACATGCTTTGAATACTCATACGATGAAGTTCTTACTTTCATTTATTTCTAACGTACACACTGTTGAAACTTCATTTTTCAACTTGTAAACTGTTGAAACTTTATTTTGTTTCTAACATATAAACAGCTAAAACTTTATTTCTAACGTACACACTGTTAAAACTTTATTTATAACTTGTAAACGGCTGAAACTTTATTTCTAACGCACAAAGCGCTTAAACTTTATTTCCATCATACACACTATTGAAACTTTATTTTAATCTGTAAACTGTTGAAACGATATTTTTCATTTACAACTAGTAGAACGCTGAGTCTAACTTGCAAACTAGTAAATCTTACGATATTGTCTTACAAACAGTTATACCTTTCTTTCTAGCATATAAACTGTCATACCTCTATTTCTAACACACAAGCAGTTAAAACTTTATTTCTAACTTACAAACAGATAAAACTTTATTCCTAACGTACACACTGTTGAAACTTTATTTTTCAGCTTGTAAACTGTTGAAACTTTGTTTTGTTTCTAACATATAAACAGATAGAACTTTATTTCTAACATACACACTGTTGAAACTTTATTTTGTTTCTAACATATAAACAGCTAAAACTTTATTTCTAACGTACACACTGTTAAAACTTTATTTTTAACTTGTAAACGGCTGAAACTTTATTTCTAACGCACAAAGCGCTTAAACTTTATTTCCATCATATACACTATTGAAACTTTATTTTAATCTGTAAACTGTTGAAACGATATTTTTCATTTACAACTAGTAGAATGCTGAGTCTAACTTGCAAAGTAGTAAATCTTACGATCTTGTCTTACAAACAGTTATACCTTTCTTTCTAGCATATAAACTGTCATACCTCTATTTCTAACATACAAGCAGTTAAAACTTTATTTCTAACTTACATACAGATAAAACTTTATTCCTAACGTACACACTGTTGAAACTTTATTTTTCAGCTTGTAAACTGTTGAAACTTTGTTTTGTTTCTAACATATAAACAGATAAAACTTTATTTCTAACATACACACTGTTGAAACTTTATTTTTAACTTGTAAACGGTTGAAACTTTATTTCTAACACACATACACATACAAACAGTCATGACTTTATTTCTAACGTGCACACTATTGAAACTTTATTTCTAACACACATGCACATACAAACAGTCATAACTTTATTTCTAACGTGCACACTCTTGAAACTTTATTCTAATCTGTAAACTGTTGAAACGATATTTTTCATTTACAACTAGTAGAATGCTGAGTCTAACTTGCAAACTAGTAAATCCTACGATCGTACTTTACAAACAGGTAAAACTTTATTTCTAACGTAGACACTGTTGAAACTTTATTTTTCAGCTTGTAAAAGGTTGAAACTTTATTTCTAACGTACACACTATTGAAACTTTATTTTTAACTCTTAAACTGGCGAAACTTTATTTCATTTCTGACATACAAGCAGATAAAACTTTATTCTTAACTTGTAAACTGGTGAAGCTTCATTTTATTTCTAACATACAAACAGATAAAACTTTATTCTTAACATATGCACTATTGAAACACTAGTTTTAACTTGGAAACTATTGAAACTTTATTTTTAACTTGTTAACGGTTGAAACTTTGTTTTATTTCTAACATACAAACAGATACAACTTTATTCTTAGCTTGTAAACTGATGAAACTTCATTTTATTTCTAACATATAAACAGATAGAACTTTATTCTTAACTTGTAAACTGGTGAAACTTCATTCTATTTCTAACATATAAACAGATAGAACTTTATTCTGAACATGCACACTATTGAAACTTTATTTTTAACTTGTAAACTATTGAAACTTTATTTTTAACTTGTAAACGGTTGAAACTTTGTTTTATTTGTATCATACAAACAGATAAAACTTTATTCTTAACATACGCACTATTGAAACATTAGTTTTAACTTGCAAACTATTGAAACTTTATTTTTAACTTGTTAACGGTTGAAACTTTGTTTTATTTCTAACATATAAACAGATAAAACTTTATTCTTAACTTGTAAACTGATGAAACGTCATTTTATTTTTAACATATAAACAGATAGAACTTTATTCTTAGCTTGTAAATTGGTGAAACTTCATTTTATTTCTAACATATAAACAGATAGAACTTTATTCTTAGCTTGTAAACTGGTGAAACTTCATTCTATTTCTAACATATAAACAGATAGAACTTTATTCTTAACATACACACTATTGAAACTTTATTTTTAACTCTTAAACTGGTGAAGCTTTATTTCATTTCTGACATACAAGCAGATAAAACTTTATTTTTAACTTGTAAACTGGTGAACCCTCATTTTTATTTCTAACATATAAACAGATAGAACTTTATTCTTAACATACACACTATTGAAACTTCATTTTTAACTTGTAAACGGTTGAAACTTTATTTTTAACTTGTAGACTGTTGAAACTTTATTTCTAACTGGTAAACTGTTGAAATGATATCTTTCATTTACAAATAGTAGAACGCTTTGTCCAACTTGTAAACTAGTAAATCTTGTTCGTCATCGAATCTAACTATTTAAATCTTCATCATGGAAATCAATGTTCCACAGTCGGAGTAAAAGTTTGAGATGATACACTCCTGGCAAACTAACTCATGAAGTAGCTTTGCTGTGATACATTTCTATCTGTAAACATATGGTAATGTTAAAGTGAATCTAAAACTTTTCAGCTTATTAATTGTTCATCGTTGCATCAACGCTTTAACTCGTGAAACAGTTATAATTTTATTTTTAATTTACACTTAGTCTAACTTGTAAACTAGTAAATCTTGCGATCTTATTTTTACAAACAGTTACATCTTTATTTCCAACATATACACTATTGAAACTTTATTTCTAACTTGTAAACTCTTGAAACTTTATTTTGATATACAAACAGCTAAAACTTTATTTCTAACGCACACACTATTGAAACGTTATTTCTAACTTGTAAACTCTTGAAACTTTATTTTGATATACAAACAACTAAAACTTTATTTCTAACGCACACACTATTGAAACTTTATTTCTAACTTGTAAACTCTTGAAACTTTATTTTGATATACAAACAGCTAAAACTTTATTTCTAACGTATACACCATTGAAACTTAATTTCTAACTTGTAAACTCTTGAAACAGTTATAATTTTATTTTTAATTTACACTTAGTCTAACTTGTAAACTAGTAAATCTTGCGATCTTATTTTTACAAACAGTTACACCTTTATTTCTAACACATACACTATTGAAACTTTATTTCTAACTTGTAAATCTTATGACACTTCATATGGGTGATGATGGTAGATGAAATAGTGTTAAATAAAGTTAAGATGGCTTACACTTCTGATACAGGGATAGCAATCGACTGCAATCCATGTGTAAAGAGCTTGTTAGACTACGGATGGGCTTAAGTGGATGATTTAACCATGTATACTTTTTCATTTGGAAATAGTAGCACGCTTAGTCTAACTTGTAAATCTTAAAACATTTCATATGGGCGATGATGATAGATGAAATAGTATCAAACAAAATTAAGATAGCTTGCACTTCTGATACAGGGATAGCAATCGACTGCGATCCATGTGTAAAGAGCTTGTTAGACTACGGAAGAGAGAAGTGTGTTATGTTGCGTGTGGCGCGTGAGTGTCCTCCCATTTCATTCCATTCATCAATTCGTCTCATTGATAGAGACAGGTAGAACTCATGGTTCTCATAACGTATGCAATGGAAAGTTTTAGGCAACCTTCGACAGTTGGCTAAATGTCGCCCTGGTGCGAATGCATACTACGTTGAGACAGAGGCAATCACTTGCAAACATGACGCAGAGAGGTTTAACAAGATTGACCATTGCCGAATGTCCCTTGCGGTATACATAGCTACGGGTTTCACCGCCGCCCTTTACAGGAACGCCCGTCGAAAGGAAGTATTACACCGAACTTCATTTGCAACGTTCAAGTTGACTGATAGCAGATTCAACTTAATGATAGTATTCGCCAGTCTGAAGACTGCCCAGGGCAAACCGCGTGGAGGTTCTATCATGTCTTGCCCCATGGTGGCCCTTAAGAGAGCCGATGGTTCGTTCTCGGGGGGTGTGAATTTGACTATTGGCTGGAATAGTCAATGGGTATGACGGTTAGGTTGTCATAGACCATATACCGCCGAGGTCGTACTGGTGCATCTGGCACCTTTCGGATGCGAGTGGTATTTGGAGTCCACACCCCATCCGTCCAAATGATCTCCTCGATCTTCCCTTTCTTATCATCCTCTTCATCCCACTCGTCGAGGATGATGAACTCGGGAATGGCGTTGTCTTCATCGATAAAGACGGGAATGCTGTTGGCAGATGTCGCTTCCATCGTGACTTGAAAATGAATGAGAAGCGCTACAATCTTCTGGCTTATATAGGGTTTTCAACAATGAATTGCTCAACAGCGAATCAGAATGCTTCAGGGATAGCAATCGACTGCATAACGTTCAAGTTGACTGATAGCAGATTCAACTTAATGATAGTATTCGCCAGTCTGAAGACTGCCCAGGGCAAACCGCGTGGAGGTTCTATCATGTCTTGCCCCATGGTGGCCCTTAAGAGAGCCGATGGTTCGTTCTCGGGAGTAACGTCATCTTACACCCTACCAATTCTGCTGAGAGAGTCTTTGACTCTCTCTTTGGTAGCACTGTCGACTTCCACACTAACTGGTACATGGCTAAAAAGTGGAATGTAGCGCCATTCCGTTGGATTGACAGCAGTTGCTGTCATCGGATTGCCAATCCGAGCAAGATTATTAAAAACTCTGTCTTGCTCCTCTAGCCTGGCAAACTCCTCAAATAAATTTCGCGGCCTTAACTGCGGTCCGCGAGGAGAGCTGACTTGACTGTTCGGCGTCTGCATGATTGAAATGAAATGAAATGAGAGGCAGTGGTTTATATACCCTCTAACACGACGCAACGTTCAAGTTGACTGATAGCAGATTCAACTTAATGATAGTATTCGCCAGTCTAAAGACTGCCCAGGGCAAAGCGCGTGGAGGCTCTATCATGTCTTGCCCCATAGTGGACGATTATACGGTAGTGTGTTAGTAGATTTCAATCGCTGAAAAGGGAAGATGAGAATCATTTCATTTGTCTCATCAACGTTTATCATGGGAGCAATCATTGAAGGGATATCTAATGAATTACATTTCACTCTACTCCATATCATAAAGACTAACCTTTGTCGAATGGCTGAAGTACTCTGACCTGGCGAGAGAAAGCGTCACGTTGAGTATGAAGTCGAATGCCCAACATGAGCAACGGCTCAGAGGTTTCGGTCTAACAAACGACGAACAACCCGTGCAACACAATCCCTCTACGGCAGTACCCGCCGTCCCGAAGGAACGCTCGAGCAAAGGAGGTATTACAGCGATGATGTGCTTTATGAGCAGAAGTGAATCTCTTGATAGTAAGAGACTATTCAACTAGATAGCAAGTCAAAACAACCTGATAGCAGGACAAATGTATAGTCAGTACATGTAAAGGTGTTATAGGATTCGGGTTGAATCCATCTCACACATCTATTTTACTAAGTTTTAATTGTAGACTCTCCCTCTGTGTTCACATCCGAAGATGCTGTCGGGCTTGGGACCGATCTAGCCACATTAAGAGTGGCCTTTAAAAAGGCCGTTTGGTGCGTTCACAAGAAATAGCTTTCTTTTACTTCTTTATGGCTCCTGAAATGAAAGAAGTAAGAGTTGGAAAGATGGCATGATGATATATCTCAGTCATTATACTCACGATACTTGTATGGCTTTGAACAAGCTATGTGGATGTCGTCGGTGTGTTGAATATTTACATGGTAGCAACGGACATCCGCACAGCTGTAGCACTCCTGAGTGTCGTCGTTGCTTATATTTAGATATACAATTGGCTTGTCAGGGACGACACCCGCGATGGGGATGTGCATAGTTGTGAGAGATTTCACCTTCTCACACTCCTTCAAACGCGCCAACTCATTCTTCAACAAACTCACTTCCTCAAGCGCCGCTTCCTTCAGCATGCGCTCCTCACTTCGCTCTCGATCACACTTCTCAAACTTCATCACCGCCTCTTCCTTCAACTTTCTCTCCTTCACCATACTCTCTTTTGCAGCCGCACACTCCCTTAACTTTTGAGTCACACTCTCAGCATTCAACTTCAAACTATCACGCTCAGCAGTCACCTCTTTCAGCGTACTCTTCAGCGATCTCACTCTTCCTTCTAACTTTGTACACTCATGTCTCACATTCGTATAAGCACGCACATCATCCCTCGACAGCACAACTTCACACGGAACAGTCGACCTCTCAACTTTCTCAACACACCTCGGTGAAGGTCTAGGCGTTGATTGTGCCAACACCTCGGGTGCTGGCACAATCGCCCTCACAGCTTTCTCAAGCTCACGCTCAGCAGCAGCAACACTCGAATCAACATTCATACATTCATCATCCGATGAAATCCAACTCACCGACATCACTCTACTCTTTTTGGAGGTACTCGCATCCAAATCTACATCACTCACAACACGCTTTTCAACATTTACCACCTCTACTGGTGGCAAACGAGCACACATTCTCTCCTCATACAGCATTCCCTGCTCACCACACATCATCTTCTTCATCAAAACTTTCGAAATTTTTCTGAATACACACTTCGAGTGCAACTCACTGAACGCATCATTCCTTTCATCACACCTCACATTACACCACACACAAAACCACACCTTAACCGCAACACTATGCGCAGCATTCTTTTTATGGTGAAGGTGAAAATTCTCACCCCTAAACACATCCCCACAACTGCATTTAAAAAATTGCAGGCGTTTATTCACGTCTTTGGTCATTTTTCACTGCAAAGAAAAATGAGAAAGTTTGATATCAAACCTGAGCAGAGCGCAACGTATAGAAATAAAATGTCAGTAAATGTGAAGATTATGTTTTCAAAGTCATACTGTAATGCTATCATTACTTGAGGATAGACAAGTTAAGCTGATGAATCCGTTACAGGCATTACTCAGAGGGGATCTTATCCCAACTCCAAGGCCTCGGCCCACAAATCCAACCTCCGACGGACAGAGCGTGCGTCATATCACTGTGTTGGTATTCGGACCCCGATTTTGACATGAAAATCGGTGGAGTTATTTACATCAGGAAACAAGTCTCGAGCTGAAGCTCGCCTCGTACAACATTATAAATGCCTTAGTTGAATTCAGCAGGGTCGAAAACCCCAGAAAACCTCCAAAAGTAGTGAATTTAAATTTTTCAACTTTTTAGCACTACTTATGAAATTTTATAAGTAGTCTATCACTTAGGGCAGGTCAATAGCGACCGAACCTTTTTTGAATCAAGTCAAACGGACTTGTAGAAGCAAAGTTACAAGCCTTTAAAGTTTTGGAGTCTTTTATGGCCTGGAGACGAAGGCCATCTCCTGGCGAACCTCTAAGTCTGACGCCTTAGCTGATATCAGCAATGAAAATTTCTAAGTCGGTTTCTTACAGAAACTCGGGATTTGGAATGTCCGAAGCTATCATCGGAGCTCAGAGAGACGACCTACCTTTGACAATCGTTCTCCTCTAAATGAAAAGTCTCTGTCGGTTCCCAGCTTATATAGTGTGTGGCGATCAGCTGATGACGTAATATCTATCATTCAAATACTAAAAATCCCGTCTATCTCCGCTTCTAGTGCTCCGATTGAGCTGGAAATATACCATTACCATGTAGAATTTGATGCTGAATCCGAATCTGGCCTCCGTCTTCTCATCCGATGCTTCGTTTTGGCTCTACAGTAGGCAGCCATCGCAAAAATTCTAACTCGTTTTTTTCGAAAAATGTTGAAAATTTTTCTCTCCGATTGACTTGAAACTCTCCGATTGACATGAAACTCACCATACAGATAGAGAATTTCACGCTGATTCCAAATCTGAAATCCGTTTTCCAATCCGATGCTTCGTTTTGAAGCTATACACCAAAACGTCCCAAATTCTAACTCTGTCGTTTTTCGACAATGTCCCAAAATCTTAAATGGCGTCTCACATCTAAACGAAGACAGATAGGAACAAGCCGATTCTTTCACTGAATTTGTCTCACTCTTAGCTTTCAAACGAGCTATCGCACGACAAAATCCGTCCACTGGAAGCCAAAATCGAAGCAAGCTGTCCAGAGGGGGGGGGACGTCAGCGAAAATTTTTTCTCTCCGATTGAGCTGGAAATACACCATTTCCATGTAGAATTTGACGCTGAATCCGAATCTGGCCTCCGTTTTCCCATCCGATGCTTCGTTTTGGCTCTACAGTAGGCAGCCATCGCAAAAATTCTAACTCTGTCGTTTTTTCGAAAAATGTTGAAATTTTTTTCTCTCCGATTGACTTGAAACTCACCATACAGATAGAGAATTTCACGCTGATTCCAAATCTGAAATCCGTTTTCCAATCCGATGCTTCGTTCTGAAGCTACATCCCAAAACGTCCCAAATTCTAACTCTGTCGTTTTTCACCAATGTCCCAAAATCTTAAATGGCGTCTCACATCTAAACGAAGACAGATATGAACAAGCCGATTCTTTCAGTGAATGTGTCTCACTCTTATGTTTCAAACGAGCTATCGCACGACAAAATCCGTCCACTGGAAGCCAAAATGGAAGCAAGCTGTCCAGAGGGGGGGGGACGTCAGCGAAAATTTTTCTCTCCGATTGACTTGAAACTCACCATACAGATAGAGAATTTCACGCTGATTCCAAATCTGAGATCCGTTTTCCCATCCGATGCTTCGTTTTGAAGCTACAGCCCAAAACGTCCCAAATTCTAACTCTGTCGTTTTTCACCAATGTCCCAAAATCTTAAATGGCGTCTCACATCTAAACGAAGACAGATATGAACAAGCCGCTTGTTTCACTGACTTTGTGTCACTCTTAGCTTTCAAACGAGCTATGGCACGACAAAATCCGTCCACTGGAAGCCAAAATCGAAGCGAGCTCTCCCGAGGGGGGGGGACGTCAGCGAAAATTTTTCTCTCCGATTGCGTTCAAATTCACCATACCAATGCAGAATTTCACGCTGAATCCGAATCTGGCCTCCGTTTTCCCATCCGATGCTTCGTTTGGGCGCTACACACCAAAACGTCCCAAATTTTAACTCTGCCAAAATTTTGAAGAAACATTTTTTCTCGCCGATTGACTTCAAATTCACCATACCGATGCGGAATTTTACGCTGATCACGAATCTAAAGTCCGTTTCACCATTCCACCACGCCAACCTAGACGGTCGCCCACGTCAACCTAGACGGTCGCCCACGTCAACCTAGGCGGTCGGCCACGTCAACCCATACGAGACCAACACATCCGAGTCTCACACTTTGTCGTTTTCGAGGGGGGGGAGTCAGCGAATATGTTGTGAACGTGAACCAACCTGGCCGGCACACCACGACAGACCACAACCTCTGTCGTTCCAGAGGGGGAGGGAGGGAGGGGGAGGGGGAGGGGGGGACGTCAGCGATGGCGGCCATCTTGCGCTATCTGGTATTTGTCACTTCCTTACTACTTATATGTCTGATCATTAATAGAATACAAAAGCTAGCTTTATGGATAAATATGTTCCGGCGTATTTGCGAATCGTTTAGCAAGATGCAAGTAAAATGCCTCCTAAGTGGTGCTCCGACAAGTTATCATTTTTGTACAAGTAATATTTGCAATCTACACAGATTCGTAGTGTTCGTGGTAGTGCATGGGTTGATGACATATGATGTCTTTATAACACTTCTACATTGTTTTGATGTAAAAATTTTCGGTTCGCTTTTCTAAGTTTAGGATTCTTTTTTTCACTTTTTTTAAATTCGAATCGGCTGGGTGGTCTGTATACGTCAAAGTTATCTACTAATTGTATGGATGAAAATTGTCGAAGCTTGATGTTGGTGTTGCCTGCTTGTGAACGGAACCTTGATTACAATCTTATGACAGGTGAGTTTGTATATTGTAAGTACCGGTACTTCTGTATGTACAATTTATCCGTTAAGCCAGTGATAAGTCTTCTCACTGCCCTCCAATGTTTCGTCGAAAAATCGCTTACTTGTATATCGAATCAACTCACGGATTCGATTTTGAACTTCAGGTGGCAGTTGGAGTCGATCAGTGCATTACAGAAAAAAACCTCGAGGAAATGAAATCCGGATAAGGAATGGATAGATGCCATAACTCCTAATTGTATCCAATGCAGTGATTGGATTATTAAATCCATTCGATTCATTTCTTTGTTGGTGAAGAATTTGTGATAGAGAAAATGTAAAATGGGTTTTAAAAGACGGATATAAATGATTAAGCGGACACAATGACTTCGGCAATTGCAGTAAGTCATGAAAAGTCGCAATGACACAAATGATGGGCCTATAAGCAAGTAGACTTCTTCTCGGATGTACGAAGATTTCTCCTTGAAGAAGGCCTGTAATCTGATGCTGTGTTTGCGCTGGATATTGAGTTTCAAGATAAATCTGAAAATAAGAATTTCTGCTCGAAATAATTCGTTCGCTGATATTTTCCTGTAACTGGCTATTTGAGTTGTCGTTGGATCATCAATATAGTTCAGAGGTGTCCAAAGTGTGGCCCGTTGGCCGCATGCGGCCCACGTCCTTTTGAAATTTTCAGAAATCGTTTCATTTTTCACATCTGTAGAGTTGCGTTGAATATTGATTGTTTTTTTCTAAATTATGTATTTCAAGTTTAAATTGCAAATTTAGATATCACAATGATGATTTCGTTTTCCATGACGATAGTATCAGCAGTTGTTGAAGCCTTTTATACCTTGATTTAAGACTCCGTCAAGCGATTCCAAGACTTCCAGCACATTGAGAAAATTTTAATGCCTTCAATGCTCCGCTAGCGATAGCTATATCAGAAGCAGATGAAGCTTTGCAACTTGAATTGTATGGCTTATAAATTAATCAGTTATGCCTATGCAAGGCTACTCTGCCAATCATTCGATTTTGGCCTCTTCTTTTTGAAGATCACCACCCCAACTAGTGATCGGCTTTGGATTGCGCTTTCACTCACAGTTTGGAAGTATTTGTCCTTGTGAGTCAAACATTTTCCACAATAAAGTCTATCAAATCTAGAGCGCCTTAGCCTCAGTTGACGCGAAGAAACTGACCTACAAAGTGCAGTAACTACTACTAGTAACTAGGAATTTACTTGTTTTACTTGCGTCTAATAGGCGTAGATAGTGAAAAAGTTGAATGTGAACTGCAGTCCGCGGCCTTATTTCCCTGCCAAATGCTGCCCGCGCCCGTATAAAGTTTGGATAATCCTGATAGAGGTTCAAGTTGCTTTCAAGCAGCGACCGCAATCGGTAATGAATGCTCCATATCGACCACAAAGATATATTTTACTGTGCCGACTTGCGCATTATGGCATTTTCAGTGAAATTGCTCTAAATATTCTTGAGGAATTCTGAATGGAGTTCCCTTGTCGCGTGTTATAAATTTAGAAGACCTAAAGGGCGCATCGAATAATCTTGCTAGTTGCTACATTTTCTGATGCGTCGCAAGTCACACTGAGTTATAGTTGATGATTGAAGATGTCTTGATACAGATAGTATTGGACTAAATTTCACAAGTACATAGCAGCAACACTATATAGCAATAGTACTTGATCTGACTAGAATGATGTCAAATACTAATTAAGCTATACTATTGCTATACAATTACTATTGCTATTGGTAAAATGTAGTCCAATACTATCTGTCGCATATTTCTATTCCTCCTTTTCCCTACTGAAATTTGTTAACATAGTTTTTACTTTTTACTAGATTTCTTGTCTACTCCCTTATTTCCTATGTTAATATGAAATTTGAATTCATGACGTTTGCGTTTATGTTAAATTCCTTCTATCTGATGATGGTTGCCGAATAGTAACCGAAATTAATTATATCATAATTAAAGTAAAACATCACCAAAACCTTGGCTCTTCCTCAACAATTAAATATAATGAGTTATAGTAATCATTCATTCATGATATTCTCTTAGAATTTGACTTAATTCTAATTTATTTTGACCTCTAATCATTTGAACTTCATTGCTGACGTAAGAGGGAGATTGCCCCTTGATTCATGAATGCGAGCCTAACGACGCCATCGTAGTTAGACGCCCTCCTGGTTAGTAGTTGAGTTCCCGATTTCATCAGTTAGCCGCTTTTACTTTCTTCATGAATGGAAACTACGAATGAATGGTGTATGTATTGCTGTTGAGGATAATATTCCATCTTCATTTTGTTACTTGAGATTCAGACGTGAGTAACAAATTTCTTTATGTTAATAGCAAAAACAAATTCTAAGTCATTTATTTGGAAACTCGTGCAGGTGCCAACAAACGGAAAATTTGCCGTTGACTATTAGTTAATACTTGTAATCGTAAATACTTAGTCAAGAAAGAGAACGTGGAAAGTCTAAGCAATTAGTTGGAAAAAATATTATGCGGTAACTACGGAACTGACAACCACTCATATTTTTTGAATATCACATTTTTTGCAGTAAATCTAGCGCAAATTGTGTTTCAATATTAGTGGGGTTATCGAAGAAAAACTCTTTGTTAACCTTTCGATGTATGAATTAAAAATACACGTTCGTTTACATACCGTAATCGTTTTGTCATTATTTTATTTTTATGTATTTTATGTATATTTTATAAGCTTTTACATTACCAAAGACTGAATTAATTTGTGGTTAGGAATAGAAGACACTTGGAATCAGGAAGTATAAAAGAACAAAATGTCCCTGAAATAACTCCCTGATTTCTCTTTCAATAGCCTCATTTTTATCAGCAAAATTGTTTGAGGTCATAACGTGGAAGAATAAGGTGATAATGCGCTTCGTAACCTGCTCAAACTTCATTCTTGTTGACTAACGCAAATATTTTCAATAGATGCATCATTTCTTTCAGGTATTTTTATGTGTTTCTTAGGAAATTGCGAGGTGAATCTCTGAAGTTGGAATGGAGAAAGATTGTGAGTTTGATTAATTCGTGGAGATATTTTTGTGTTTTGAAGTTAGAAATATCTACTGAATTTTGAATATGCCTTCTTGAGGTTGAAAGCAATGTCAACATAGAAGCTATTCTATATTGAATTCTGATTACTCATTTTGCTAACGCGTAGCAATGTTATGATGCGATGCGCCTCAATATTTTCAATGTCCCATCCAGGGATCGCAATTTTCCGTTTTTTTACTAAATTAGTCTAACGTGAATATTTCAAATTTATGCATTCAAACCCCGGTTTTTCCCGATTTTCCGTTTTCTTGGGTGAATTGCGATCCCTGGTCCCATCTAGTGTTTATCCATGATAATCTCAATGCAAGTACCTATATAGTGGATGTCTTATTTCTTTCAGTTCTCATGAGTTCTGCGACTTTGATCTCTGAAGGAAGATGAGACATGGAAACCTAACGTGAGTTCTGGTAATTTTTTCATTTTCAGATTGTTCATTGCCTCAAATTCGTAAGTTTTGAGTTCTGTTGCGCAACTAGCCACTGGATTTAAAATTACGTTGTTTGAGGTTGGGTCGGCATATCTTTCAAATATATTTGTTAATTGATGTATTCATTTCAGTCGTTTTGTACCGATGGTCAGTGGATTCCTGTGTCATGCTGATTACAATATTAACAGTATGATCTGGGAGTTAGTTGATTATTGGAGTGTACGGCATGTATAGCAGGAAAAAAATTCAAGTGAGTGAAATTTGTGGTCATTTGTAGTATTATTCGGTTTGATTCCGGTTTAGTATCATCCTGAGTACAGCAGTTATGTATAATGTCGAAATCTTATCCGTGTGATTTACACAAAAACCCGTTAAGTCAAACTGCTAATCCTTCATTAATCCTGATGAAATCCTTCACATTTGTTTTAGTCTGCTGCGATGTTCTTCTATCCGTTGCTGGATCGCGAGGATTTTTGTATAGGGACAAAAGGCGGAGTTCTGTCTGATGTCCGCTTACTCGGTGGGAACTGTCATTGGTTTTATTGGAAAGATTCCTTAAAATGGTTTGTTAAAACATTTGTTAAAATGTTTGTCATTGGTTTGTTAAAAGTCTCCTTATTTGAACGCATCTTTCTACGTCCTTTGACATGCCAAAGTTTTCTATTGAGCTAATGCGTCTTGCAGTGTCTTCGTTTCCAAAAAGGAAATGCTGTTTAATATTTCGTGAGTTTGTAGGCTTGTTAAACTAGATACGTGATTACTGTTTATGACTGGATTGTAAACGGCAGATGCTTGATCGTATGCATTATCTCATGCCCGTTATCTTATCAGTTATAAAAGGTACATTTAGCTTAATCCTAGTAAATGGGGGGGAGATGGGATACTACGTGGAGTCTGATGGTATACCCGTGCATTTATCAGCAACCGCTGCTGATAAAGACAGATTATCATGAAAGAGGCGTCAATATTTGAAGCTGTGAAATCTGTAAAGAGGAAACATGAGGCATTAGACGAGTGAAGAATCTTATTGCATGAAAGGGATAAA
This sequence comes from Prostheceraeus crozeri, assembly GCA_907163375.1. Taxonomy (NCBI): domain Eukaryota; kingdom Metazoa; phylum Platyhelminthes; order Polycladida; family Euryleptidae; genus Prostheceraeus; species Prostheceraeus crozeri. Next base: position 25,265 of record CAJQUW010010046.1, read on the forward strand.
AATTGAGTATGACAGGAAGCCATTAAAAAAGGCGATTTGATCGGAGTTAGGCAAGCAAATGAATTGTTGGACAATACTCAAAGTAAAGTTCGGCACACAGAAGCATTCGAGTTATGAGTGAATAAAGAAAGCGTGTCACACATTGCTAAAAGTGGCCAAAAGGCTGAAGACTTCCAAAGAACTTGATATTTTATTGTATCACCCTGCCACCCATGCTTCACCTAGATTTCTCGCATGCTCAACTTTAGTATAACATGAGTTGTCATCTTATTTTCGTTGTAGATGATGACATGACGGACAGTGATCGAGAGAATTAATTTTCTGACTACTACAGTTAAATTTGACATATGCGCGCATAAGTGTATAATCTTTGGTATTAATGGGTTATCTCCCCCCAGGTTTTCAAATTTGTCTAGCATCTGCAAAAATGTATCAATCGCCACCAAACTTCAGGTACACGTAATTAAGCATATTTTCTACCCACATATAAAATTTCACGCAGATCAGACAAGTACTTTTTGCATTAGAGACGATGACGTGAAGTGTAGCGATGTCAGCTGCTTGATTTGACTTCGTCTGTTCGACGCATTATTGCTACTCGTGTGTGCATTGTTCTCTCCACCTCTTTGTCTCATCCACTGTTATTTGAAATCTTCCCACGATCACTACCTTTATTAAGTTGAAAATGTTTGTGTAAGGGATATGGTTTGGTCATCATCACTACAGGTGTTGTCGGGAAATGACTTTGTTAACTTCAAGTGCTTTCTGCTCAGACGATGAGGTCAGAAAAAATCAGATGAAGCTGCAGAGCAACGCTTCACTTCAAGTTATCGCCCCTAATTCAGAACTTGTCCAATTTGGACAAGTTATGGTATGTCGATAGAAAATATCCTCACTCACGTGCACTTAAATTTTTGTAGCGATTAATTCATTTCTACGGATTTTACACAAATTTGAAAACGTGGGGGGGGGTAACCCATAAGTACCTAATCTTTTGTAATGAATATATATTCCTTCATACGTTCGTGTCTTTTTACCGATATCAAAATTACAGTAACAACAGATGAATCTACTTCGGACCATAAACTGATTAGAAAACGGAACCTCCTGGTATGAGCTCATGTTAGCGTCTAAGGGAAAATGCGACTTTATTGTTTTCCGATGAATATCGATATTTATCTGTAAGGCGAATTAGTACTTGTCGGTTATCTCCCCCCCACGTTTTCAAATTTGTCTACAATCCGTAGAAATGAATCAATCATCACAAAACTTCAGAGACACGTATTTGAGTATATTTTCTACCTACATGCAGAATTTTATGCAAATCTGAAAAGTACTTTTTGAATTAGAGACGATGACGTGCGTGGAATGTAGCGATGTCAGCAGCAGTGTTGCGATTCTTGGCGTAGGGTAAAAAAACGCGCAAGGTCGAAAAACACGCGCACATGTATTTCCTTACAAATAAGCCAAAATGGCAACTATGATCGCTAATATTTGATGAAACGAATTTTTACAAAGCTTAAATTTGCAGATCAGATAGCTTGGTATTTCTCAGGACAAGTCAAATACACACGTGCCTTAAGTGGTAGATGCACACGAGCAGTGGGCCTATAGGCTATCCATTGAGTGAGATGTTAATGAACCTAAATGATCTTTGATAGGCTATACATGTGGCTTATCTAGAAACTGCATGTAATTTGAAATTTTGATATCTTGATTTTGGTATTTTAGAACCAAAGTTTTCTATTATCAAAAATTAAAAATAGAAGTCGAAAACTTAAAAAACGCGCAAAATGGATAAAAATGGAAGAAAACACGCTTACACGCGCAAATTGTCAAAAAAACGCGCGCGCGTGTAAACACGCGCGAATCGCAACACTGGTCAGCAGCTTGATCTAACTTCGCCTGACCTCATCGTCTGAGTAGATAGCACTAGGTCAACAAAGTCATGTCGCGACAACGTTGCAGTAGAAGTGATGATGATCCGGACCACATCCTTTCCATTGGTGTGCTTAATTTAAGAAATGTGTGGTGGGGTTGTGGTCGTGGGAAGATTTCAAATAGTAATGGATGAGACGGAGACGGAAAGAGAACAATGCACACACGAGTAACAGTAATGCGTCGAACAGTACTGCTGACATCGCTACACTTCACGTCATCGTCTCTAATTCAAAAAGTACTTGTCGAATCTGCATATTTTTTGTGTGGGTAAAAAATATTCAAATACGTGTATCTGAAGTTTTGCGAGTTTTACGGATTTTAGACATTTGAAAACGTGGGGTGAATAACCCATAAGTAACGGCGAATTCATCAAATTTGCTTGATAATTGATATTATCAATACTAAATGTATGGGCCGTTACTTTTCTTTGTTGTTTTTCTATTTACTGGAAATTTTCTGTCGGTTTTTCTTATTCCGATGTTTCAATCATGGTTTCAATAATCGACTGCGCTATCCACTTTTGATGCAAACGCGGAATAATGATGTTCGAATGACGATTTAAAGCGGAAAAGCACGGTCATGTGTACAGTGCTGCTAAGTAGCTAAACTGCATTTAATTTTGTTACGGGTGCACACAGCTCAAAATGGTTGGCGAAATTCATGGCTTGGCAGATGCAGACGCCCAAGTCAAGGCAATTTCTCTGCATGAATTTCGACACCGCTGGCACGCACACATCACGCATCTGGTAACAGACGCGCGTCGGTAACACACACTGATAAGTGTAACAATATGTTAGTAACTCGTTGCAGGCATCAAGGGAACCGGTATGCATCAGTTCCAACACAAACACGCGCGTGCGTTCATGCGCAGGTTTGGCAGTCTTATTCATCGAATGGCTTCTCATTGCAGTAAACCGAGACAATAAGACTCCTTTAATAGATGTGGATCAGCCACTTATCTCATCGTACGATTATTGCGGAAATATCCAACAGAACGAGGTGATATGAGGTGCACCTACAGCAAATGAGGGACTTTGTTATTAATGGAATTGCATGCCTTTTACAACAACGGTAGTTTGCTGTTTTTTTTATTCTTAATCAAAACCAATCTGGCGTCAATGAGGAATCTTTTTGAGTGTTTGACAAGTGTTTTGGTGTCTCAACTGATAGAACGATTTTCAAGTGCAGCCATTTGAGTATTCAATATGATCTACACTACATAATTGTTGCAAACATTTGAACACGAAATGGATCAATTCATGGCGAGGCTATAAGTGTGTACTGTCTTCACGTAACTGGCCTGGATAGCATGTAAAAAATGAATGATGTCCTCAAAGCTAATAAGTAACAATGCTGTAAAATTCACTAATCAAGATTTGTCGTGTGGTCGAGCGAGCGCGGACTAATAATTTCAATTATTGCGTCCACTTTCAAATTGTTGCACGCTATCGCAATTGAATAAATACTTCAAAGTACTACATACAATCAAATTTTACTCCTTAATGCTTGATGACTTGATTATTATTACTTAAATTACTGTGCAATGATAATAAATTCTCGTTTCGATGATCTTCACAACATCTCATAAATTTCAATATTTAGATCTACTGATAAATTAGTTAGTAGCCACTTATCGTCGGTAAAACAAACCGATAGAAAAAGTCTTTTGTTAAACTGAAATTTTATCATTAAATTGCGTGGTGCCATCAGTCTCTATTGTAAAAGGCCTTTCTTTCCGCTCTAGTTTCCCTATTAAACCTCTTTGCATCTGTCTATATTACAGTAATATTGTTGGTAGAAAGACTTTGTCAACATGTGATCACGTTGGGGGGACGTGTCCGACTGACATCACTACCCATGATGCTCTGTACATCATCGCTGTTATGCCGTTCAGCTATACTAAAGCAATTGAAAATACATATATGCCATTTTTGTAGGTGGAAAAATTTGCCTACAGCCATGGAAGCGTGCGGCCTTTGTCTGAAAGAGGCCCGAGTTATCGGCTTAGTGAACCTTATTAAGACATTTTTTGACAGACATTTTCACATTGTAATTCACTCTGGATTTAGAGTTGCACTTCTTAGCGACATGCATCTCATCTCATAAGAAATCCCAGTGGATGAATATCAAGCATCAACTGACAAATTAATTTACAAAAGGTTGGATCAATGCAATCCACAATTGGTGAAGCATGTACAATGGCAATGCTCGAAATATCTTCCCTATCCATGCCATACCGGAATCGGAGCCTTGTCAGATGCTCTCTGAGGAAGTTTGCGCTAGTCTCTTTGAGTAGATAATCCATCATTTTTGAGACCATATCATACAAATAATGTTGAATATCATAGGATCAAGGAGGTTTGCATAGGAAAGAATAGCAAGTATAAACCGCCTTACGGCGAAAATCTTCGACCTTCAGACGCTACTCTTCAAATGCTGCTGAAGTGAACAATTGCAAATATTTATGATAATTAATTTTATCAATATCGCCATAGACTGCGTGGAATAAAAAAGATGAATAAAAAAATTTGTAAAATACCGCAACAAAATCTTGTTTAAACGTTGAAGTACAGTACCAATTTAACTTTTCGCATGTAACGAGGGTAAGGCCTCAGCCACACTGCGAGCTTTTTCAAGCTTTTACGAGCAAAGCGTTTTGCAGCAAATATAAAGTCATCATTGCAGTAGTTGTAGACTGCCACACTGCGAGCAAAGCAAACCAGAGCGATTGATAGCTTACGGACATACGTTTGCTCGGGACGCGTTTACTTTGCGTCCGTTTGCTTTGCTTTCAGTGTGGCTGAGGCCTAATGCGTTCGTTAATTTCATTGATGACCTTCCAGTAGTCGTTGATTTGCAATAAATTCTTCCTCGAAGAAATAAATTTTTGCTGTTCTTTCGTCTGGCATCTGCGATGACATTAACTGCCTGCTATATGTAACAGTGGAACAGCCGAATTTAATCTTACAGATGGTTGTTTACCTTGAAAGCCTTATCCCGTCTCAGGATACGGTCGACATGGTTTTCTTCCTCCACTTGAATTGGTCAACCACATCGTTACCGTTACCTAGAAAACCGAAACTAAATTCATGAAAGTCAATCCTATAGTTACAATCTTTTGAAAACCGTTCATTAAAAATATCTACAGTCAATTCGGATAATTTACAGTCTAGCGATCGACGTAATAAACTTACCAAATATATCCTGTGGATGCCTTGGGTCAAATATCTACGAACATCTACATGCGTTCCGAAACAGCCATTTAATAGAAGGCATACACAATCAAATGCTTGTTAAAACAACATCACTTTATGTCACATCCCCCGTGATCTGTAAGTCTCAGAAACAAATTTACGTTATGTTACATAATCGCGCAAATAATAAGGTTGACTGCAAATGCGAGTACTTTGTCGCCTATCGATGTCATCAGTATTGGAGCTCCTTGAGTTCTTCACAAGCGATTGATCCCGAATCGATGTATTAACACTGCCAAGATTTGAGAAATCAACACTTTTAGTAGAATCATCGTCAGAGTGTGTTTCACTGGCGCGAAATTCCATGATCGGATTTGATGGGGTGTCCTTTTAATATGGCCTACATGCCTCGCAATACCATCACAGTTGAGTTACAGTGAGACTGGCGAATTGATTTTGGTAATTCTATGTGGAGCGCTCCCTTCAGAATCACAATAACCATCAGTTCTTAGATGCACCTGTTCTCCAGCAGAAAAAGGATTGTCACATGAATGATTGTCCTTAGTAAAAGAAGTTGAGCGCTTCAAATGAACCTTGCAATCTATTTTCCTTTTGCTACCGATTCCTTGAAGACGAGCATGAGCATGAAACAGCAAGACATAAGGTGGATGCTTCGTCCGATCACTGGTGGAAGTGTACCAGAAGACCTTTCCTGATTCCTTTCGGAGATTCCATTCGCTTGTGTTCGATACGCGCACGAAAACTCTTGCTTCACACCCCAACTTTCCAACACTTTCCTCAACTCAGCACTTCTATAGACGGCGCCATTGTCCGTCAGCATAGTCTGTGGTGGACCAAATTCTGAAAAGATCTGCGTAAAACATTGGCAGACTTCATGCGCCGACTCACTGCACAGACTCTTCCAAATACAAAATCGAGACCCATTGTCAATCACTGTTAGATACGCCGTCGAACCTATATGCGTGATGTCATTCGATATCCTTCTCCAGACCTCATTAACTGACAATTCGGCTTTCATACAGTTAGGGTTCGTCGCTTGACGACTTGGTTGACAGTGTTCTGATACACGATCATGCAATGGTGGAGCAGTGCTCACGAGGTAGCATAATTTACAGTACATAATTTAGCCGGTAACAGGACAACTAGACCCATGTATCTAAACGACTTTCAATTTTTCTGCATCAATCTATGAAATTATCATTGTGAACGAATAATATGCTTCAATTAGCCTCATGGATAAAATTTGTCAACGTAATTAAGCTGTATTTCACCTTCGGAATTTAACAAAAATTTCATGTTTTGTTCATTCTCTTGACTAAAGTGAAATATCCACGTTAATGCTATATTAAGTCACAAATTATAATATTTTTCTGGAAAACTTTAATTTCTGTCTAATATTTGCAGCAGTTTTGCCTCTTTTCATCATTTTAAGTTAATTCACAAGTTACCTGAATGACTTGAAAATAAGCAGAAATTTGCTGAATTGTTTATATATGCACAGAAATGAAAGTAGATTGGTTTAAACAAACATTGCACTATTGCAATGAATTTGAGTGCCTTGACCAACTGATCTGAAAGTGCACATTATCGAGAATTGGCTCTTCCGGATTTCCGGGGTTTTTTTTAGAATAAACTAAGTAGTGAGAAAATGTTCTGCCACTAGTAATTTGGATTTTAAACAATTTAAATTTTGAAAGGCTCCCTTCAAGATTGTGAAATGGCCGCTGTAAGATCGTGAGGGGCCCTTTTGAGACTGCGAAGGTACCCCTTTGAGATCGTGAGGGGCCCTTCTAAGATCGTGAGGGACACTTTTCAGACTGCGAAGGGGCACCTTTGTGATCGTGTGGTGCCCTCTTGAGACTTCGAAGGGGGTCCCTTCAAGATCGTGAGGGGGCCCTTTTGAGACTGCGAAGAGGACCCTTTAAGATAGTGAGGATGCCCTTTTGAGATTGTGAACAGGACCGTTAAATATCGTGAGGAGCCTTTTGAGATGGCAAGGGGGTTATAGTATTGAGACCGGCACCGTTAAAGATAAGAGCATGCGCGGCCTTTTTAGATTATGTAGGGCTCTTTAAAATTATGAAATGGGCTATGCAGATTGTTAGGGGACCTTAAAGACCCTGCAGTTTCTAAGGGTGATCAAATTCAAACCGGATACTTTCTAAAAATCCGCTTGACTCTTGAGCAGAAGATTCTTCTATAAGGAAGTCAGTGATCCTTTCGTCAATCCTGAAGAAACAGGACGAAACGCTAGTAATTAAGAAGTAAGAAGTTTGAAATAAGAAGTAAATTTAGGTGGGAATGCTTGACGAGAAAGTTGTAATACGTAAGCATGGAGTCTATTATGAATTGAGTTCTGATCGCTTTGAAGCTCTCCAAAACGTGTCTTTCAAGAAGCGTGCCAGAAAAATATGAAAGAACAATCTACTGTTTCGGGAACACAAGGGAGTGACGAAAGAATATTTTGTCCGATCACTTGTTGCAAAAGCGGCTAAATTTCGGCTAAGACACTAGCGAAACTTGAAGTCTCGCAAACAACTACAGAAGTGACAAGGATTTCTTTTCGTGTCGATTTTGCGTTTCATGTAGTTTTCGTGTAGAATTTCTGCATATCGGTACATTCAAAAATTCTCTTTATTCTGAAACTACTCCTCCAATTCAAATGAGATGGATTGTAAGGAAAAAGTACACAGATTCACTTGAAAGCTCCATGTACAATTTCATGGTGATTGGCCAAGTCGATTCTATGGCGAAACAATTCCATTTGTTCTACTGAGTATTTATTATTACTCATACAGTATGAAACTCATTATAAACGCCAAGAAATTTTGATTAACAAAAACCTCCCTCATCATGACATTTTGAAATAACATGGAGCTGAGAAAAGTTGTAGGCCTAATTCCTGTTTGATAATATAATGCCGAGAAAGTGCTATATGCATTCCAGGAGGTTTCGCTTGCAGAGGAATAAATACATCAAAATTCTACTACGTAGTTATACTCTCAAAAGGCTGGAGGTTTCGCGTGCAGGGCTTTGAAAATATCAAAATTCGACTAGGGTAGGTACGGGTAATATGGGACACATAACGAATATCTTCGAAGAAAGATACTTCCTGCAAATATTATGGAATAGAATAATGAAGGTGGTTACTTATTGATGTGATCATTAGTTGCAAACACAAAATTTAAGCGAAATCGGCTGCATACTTCCGCTTGTGTGATTAAAACACAAGTGATACACGAATTTTTGTAGGTCAAAAATAGGGCTGATGTAAAATTTAGATTTCAGTAAAGCTATTATTATATCATCAATCAAGTTTTCTCATGAATTTAAATGCATTGGATATGGAAGCTGGGTTCTTGTGCTATGCTTACAATATTTCACTTTTTCAATTTAATAATTTTATCAAATATTTTTATAGCTTTTAAAATAAGATAAGTATGGAGGGTAATATGGGACACTCTAAGCGTTATGTCTCTCCAGCTTAATAAACCTCATCGTGTGAGCGACAAGGATGAATTGCAGCTGAGAGACCAAAGATATCCGGTGTCTTGACTACCTCCAACTACGTGGTGCGTTCGAAAACCTCGTGGACTCGAATAGAAATTTTTTTGTTCCAGTCAATGTTTTATGTCAATTTACAAGCAATGGTCATACTAGCACTCATGCAGGTGGAATTTCTCACTACTTTTCAAAATAACTACCTTGACAGCCAATGCCCTTCTGCACCCGGTCCACAAGTTCATCGAAGGCCGTGCGAAAGTGTTCGGGTGACAATCTGTTAAAATATTCTTCAACAGATAGTCGCAGAGCATCTTTTGTTTGAAAGTGCTGACCACGCTTATGTTTTTTTCAAGTGTCGAAAAAGAAAGAAGTCCGACGGGGCTAAGTCGGGCTGCATGGTGGGTGCATCAATGTTTCAAATCCGAAGTCCTGCAATGCACGGCTTGCTTTCTCAGCGGAATGAATTGGTGCATTGACGTGGAGAATCCAGTACGGCAGATTCCGACGCTTTCGACGAGTATGGCGGACTTTCTGTAGGTCAACATAATGATCGGCATTGATCCTCACGTCTTTGTTCGCGAAGTCCATAATTTCGACACCTTTGCTGTCCTAAAACATGGTCAGCATGAAAGACCACCCGTGAGTCGATCCAGATCGCATCATCCTTGAGGGCTTCTCATCCGGAAATTTCAACTCTTTGCTCTCTCTCTTTTGCTTTCGGGTATGAAAAGGCTTAGCGCAGTCTCGTCTTCGGTGAGAATGTTGAACTTGAAGTCGTCTCCATGCTTCTGTAATAATCTTGAAAATACCTCACAGCACTCCAAGCGTCGATCCATAATTTCTCTTGTCAAAAATCGCGGAACAAATCTTGAAGACAGTTTCCGAACGCCTGATGACTTGAGGATTCGATTACACGAATCCAAGCTGATGTTGACACATGTGGATAATTCTCAAATATTGATTCTTCTGTTGTCTCCAATGATTGTAGAAATCTCTTGTTCCTTGTTGTCTCCGATCTCCACTGGTCCCCCTCCGCATTTTTCATCGAAAACTGATGTTCGGCCTCCAGCAAATTCTCGCATCCAATTGTAAACGAAACTCTTGGATGGGCCTTCTTCTCCATACACATCACGTAGCTCACCAACAATCTCAGCGCCAGTTCGTCCCTTCCTTCTCAATAATCGCACTATTGCTCGGAATTCAACCTCTGAGGTCGTCATATCGGATGGAAATGAATGAATGAACAACAAGACTGGAGGTGACTCATCAATGTCCAAATTTGGGTGCATTACACTGAAATCGACTACAGAGTCACTGAGGTCAAAACAGCTGACTGAAAATAGGTTAATTTGTGTCTAGACTCTCATACTGTCAAACAAAGAAAAGCGAGACTTGATATCTTATTTTTTTCTTTTTGAGTCCACGAGGTTTTCGAACGCACCACGTATGTTTCCGAAGTCCAACAATCAGAGAAGAAAAAATAATCCACTCCTAGAAACAGAGGTAAAGAGAATAGGCCTATGAAGGAAACAAAATCTCGAAATATCTCCAATCCAACTCAACCTGTTGTAATGGATACACAGCCTCAAACATAAACAAGTGACCCAAGTAACTTCTGTCAGTTCTGTGATGGGGAGTAAGTATAGTGATGACCTAAGATGTGTCTTCAGGTGGACTGTATACAACGCACTCAATGTGGATTGTGGGTACACGAGAATTGCACTGGAGCAAATTGAAAAGTACATTACATTTGCTATGATTGTGAAGGAGACCAATGAATGGATTTGATACTTTATAGACTCTCTGATAATTCGTTTCATTTGTTGTTCAAAATAAAACCCGAGTTTACCGGGAATGTTTTTTTTATTTTATTGATAGTGGGAATTTTTCAAAGTACCCTAATTTTGAGAAATTCTAAAAGAGGGATATATTGAACATTCATTCTATTCATCTAGCTAAATATTAGAGAATTAAACAGTCAGAGGTTTATCCCAATAGCCTGGAGGCTTCTCCTGCGGCGCTTTATCAAACATCAAAACCCTACTAGTTGCACTCGCAAAAGGCTCTAGGTTTTGCCTGCGGCTCTTTATAAAGCATCAAAATTCAACTAGTTATACTCCCAAAAATGTGCAGGTTTCGCCTGTGGCGCTTTAAAAACATCAAAGCTGTACTAGTTACACTCATAAAAGGCTGGAAGTTTTGTCTGCGATACTTTGCCTCAAAATGGTTGAGCTCTAATTTATAATTATCGACGGCCTTTATGCATTAATAATCAATGTATTTTTAGTCGCAGCATATGGTATATAATGTGTAGGCGCATAAAGATTCGTAACTATTTAAAAGTGAATCTTGGATTACTTGTAATCATATCAAAACTGAAAATGGGCCCCAGAAAAGGTAACGTTTGGGTCCCTAGAAGATTTCTTTCGGATTTTTTTCTGACACCGCGTTCTCATCCAAGATTTAGGAGAATTGCTGTTTAAATAATTTACGATGCGTCTGTAGTAGTGCACTGGCATTCCATCCTGCATGAAGATATTCCTATCCTTCATGACATTCAGTATATTTTATGCAGCATAGAAAGGAAGATTTTACCACACATTCTCGATTTTTCGAAAGAATAATGGCTCTCTCAAAGAAAATGGCTTGCCCAAGCATTTAGACCGCGCTGACCATGGATTTTGTATGAAGATATTTTCTGTGAACAGACCGCTCTGCTGAAGCAGTGTTCCAAACGTAGAACAGCTGAATAGCAATTTCCTAGTGGTATCATGAAATTCTTCACAATAAAGACGGCATCTTGCACCGTGTGACGTCATGGCACGATAAATAGAAAATGGCAAAGCTGCACGAGAATAGTGCATTATAAATTTGAATGTAAAATTTTTGATTGAAATGAAGAAAGTTGTCTTTGAAGCAGTTAAGTAAGATCATCCGTAGGCCTACATGTTGATTATTCGATAATTTGCAGTCTTTATATCGAGCTGAAATCGTCAATCGTTCAATAACTACATGCTGATTTTGCATTGGGGGTAGGTAGAGGGGTCTTTGTAGTGCACTCTGTCTAACCTTCGAAAACGGTTCTCTTGAAAATAGTAGCTGTTCGAGTCATATATTCTAGTGCACCTTGTTGAAACTGATGATTGAATAAGCAACGGTAATAATTTTATACATATACTTGCTAACTGTGAGGATTCAGAAGCATCTTCAGTAGAACAGACCCAACTTCTGCTTGAACGCTTTCAAAACTTTCCGGGTTGTGTGATATCGAATGATCGTAAGTTTCTTACTTTGAGGGGGCCTACAACTACGTAATCTAGGGGGGGCATTCCGATTTGACTTTCCGGTTTTTATTATTGATAAGAGTGGCAGCCCTGTAATCGGAATTATTGAGTGCTATTTGACGTGTTTCGGCCGTGGTTTGTTAAAAAAACACTGAGCGTAAAGGCTTGACATTGATTGAAACCAGAGTTGAGTTTTGTTGAGGCAGATGTGGAGATTAATTTTATTGAGTCCATGAGAGCAGATTGTTGAGGTAAGGTTGGGGCTTGTCTTGAGCTGTCTTGATGTTTGAGTGAGCGGCCGTGATGGTGATATCGCCAATGTAGACCGCTGTTTTGAGTGGACTGCCTGTTGGAAAAAGAATGTCTTGCATGTGAAGATGTGGGACGCCTGCTTTGATGTTCTTGTTATTTGAGCGTGTTTATTTTCATTTCTGATGGTGGTCTGTTGTAGTTTGTGGATGAGTGTATGAATTTAGACTGTGTCGACATGTAACATGCATGTCAGGAAAAAAGTTTTTCTGTAGACCTACTACTGATAATGAATTTTACTTCATTTAAGGTTTTCCGTGATTGGTTTCTCAAATTATAAACGTGCTGCTGTGTGACTACATGTCTCCCACGGAAATGTAGGAGATGAAGCGAAATCCTGTTGAGAGATGTAAGATTGAAATCATTTGACTACAGAGCAGGTGTATGTAAATTAGTTCAGTTATCAGGAAAATGTTACTTAACATTACTTATTTCTAGTATCATCAGGGTTCGTGCGGTTTTTGAAAGTTTGTGAAGGTTTGTAGATTTTAAATAATGTTCAAGGCCCTTGAAAGTTTGTGATTTTTGGAATAGCATCATTAAATTTCCGCAGATGATTTGCTTTCACGATTTTAAGCATCACGAAATCATGCCCTCCAATGTCATAAAGGTCACTAAGTTCGATGGTTCGTCACAGAATCATTAAAGAATCATGTAATGTGGTTTTACGAAATTCATGAAGGCTTTCGGCAGGTGAATTGTGGATGGACGAGCCAAGCTGTAAAATGTCCTTTGAATCAGGACTATGGTAGCATCTATAATTCAAGCTTGGAATCACGTTCCTGAATCTGGAATCATATCCATTGCATAAAATGCATAGCTGCTATAGGAAAAGTGTGAAAGCGCTTGATAAATTGGACGTCGAGCAATTCATAGCAGGTCTGCATGTGCACTCCTTAAAATACTCTAGTGCGTTTGGACATCTGTTTTTTTCGATAAAGTAACCGGTGTGACCGGATGGTCTATGTTGCGGTTTACTTCCTGACGGTGGCTTAGTACTAAGCCAGCCTCACTTCAAATTTTGGATCAGTGGGAAAACTTGAATTCTCGAGTGTCTTCCATCTCAGAAAGAATTCCGAAGTACAATTCTTTCGACTGTCCGCTACAAACAGGTCGATACTGATCTTTAAAACACTTGATTCATGTCTTGCATTTAGCATTGACATTTCTGTTAGTAGAATTGATGCAGTGTATCAAGAATACTAGAATTGATGCAGTGTATCAAGAAGAAGTTGACAAGACGCAGAAAACATATAAGTTTGTTGTGAATCTGGCAGAAATTGATACAACAAAGCCTGAAAATAGAAAGTCTACCACGACGACGATGTTGGGTAAAAACCATGTCGTATTTATTGAATAATGAAGTTTGTGAAAATGACGTGGAGAAATTCAAGAATATTTGTGAATTGATATCTTCGTGGTAGTTGTCAGCAACCTGCAATTCATGGTGCTATAAGACGCAACCATGCTTCACCCGTCGTGATCTGAAATCTCTATCTTCAATATCCTGCTTCTCTGTAACAATTCTGGAGTCACTTAAGTCAGTATTGGACACTACATTCCCACGTTAGACTAAAACAATCAGGAACTGGATCAAGTTAATATTTCTGCGATCAAGTGAGGAATTGAAGGGGTCGGACGTATAAGGGGATAAGCCACATTTTTTCAGAAATATATTGCACCCTTTGTTATATTAGATTTCGATGCTTTTTTTGGCTGAGTTATACGATGATTGGAGATTTTCTTATATGGTTTCCAGAAAGTGCATAAGGGTGTAAGCCACAAAGCCACAAAGTTCAGCATGAATAAGGGGATAAGCCACTGTCTGTACTTTATGGTACGAGGTCCAAAGCAAAAAATTGACCATCATGTCGATGTACAATTGTTGGGCGTGACCTGGTGAAAGAGTAAAAGTTCAAAAGCAGTACCCATGTCTTCCTTCTAATAGGCCATACACTCATTTATGTGATAGAGACTTCAGCCACATGGATGAATCAAGTCGGAGAAGAGAACACGCGTATTGATTGCGCTCTGGAGTGGGACACAAGGAGCTCTTCCGTCAATCGGGTTCAAGAACAGATGTTGACACAAGATTTAATTAAGATTTCCGACCTTCCAACGCAAGCATAGGGCTGTCAAAGCACAACTATTCCGATTTGACGATGAAAATCCAAGAAAGATGTCGCTTAAGGTCTCCAAAGATTTTGCCTCAAAATACATAATGTGAAGTAAAATAGAGCAGTTTTTACAAAGATAGAACACATTTAAATCAATCTAATCTAAATTTCAAAGTTGATTTTGATCTCTAATCTTAATCTTTGATTTTAAAGCTGAATGCTGTCAATTTTCTAAAAAATAGTGATGTTGTACTAAAAAGTTAGAGTTTTGATAAAAGTAGACAGTGTGAATTAAATGAATTAATTAAACTAGGAGATCAAATGAAATACTGCTACAATTAACATTTTTTGAAAGATAATGGACGTATAGTGAATGGGAGAGCTTTGGTAAAGATTCTTTAATATACGGCAGTTTTAAGTATTGGCATGTAAAAGGGGATACGCCACATAAATTGTGTTACATGTTTCATTTGGCCGCCTGTATGAGATAATCTCGTGAGTCTTAATCTTCGGTACTCAATCAGCTGATAATTCATGCGCATAGACTCGCAAACTCTGATGTTCAGGGGATTAGCGTACATAGCTTTTGTATGATGATATTTCAAAACCTTTAAATTGTTCCCCTGTAGAATTGTGAAAGTGTGGCTTATCCCCTTATTCGCCCAAGTCTTTCAATTAATAGAGACTCTATCAAATTAAAACCTATATTCCATCGTTTTACTGAGTAATTAATTTTTAATTTCTAAAGCTTTAACAAATGTTTTTCTAAAAGCAAATATCCATCTTACTATTGGCGTCAGAAATTATTTAAGAGCCAATTCAACGTAACAAAGTGAGTCAAGGTAACAAAATTTAAAAAAAACAAGCTAATGACTAGTTAATTTTCAATAGGTACAAAATATGATTTAAAAGAAAATTTTGATATCCTAAAATGTCTAAAAATTTTAAAAATACTTACTAGAAGGACAAACAATGCTTCTCCTCTCCTCATGTGTAATGAATTGGCGAGTAAGTCGTTCTGTTCAAAATTATGTTTATCACTTATATATTGAAAAGATCCTATTTAACAGTCTGCCCATTCAGATGATAAGAGGACAGGTCTGTTTCCAATCAAAATACCCGATCTAGCTAACACAGCGGGATTACGCTATCTAAAATCTACCAGTTGTGTAAGAGAATTAATATTAGTTCCTTAAGCTAAAACGTGAAATAAAATTCTACAAAATATGCATACAAATTATTTGACTATTTTTAATGAGGTCATCAACAGGAACTTGGTCAGGACGATCGCGTTTCGACCGCTTAATCCTGGACGCTCAAACCCGACCAAGCGCAGTCCTGTACATTTAAGATGCACAGCCTCAAAAATTACATTTATATTAGAGAAAGATAAGCATCTATCAAAAAAAAAAATAGAGTCACTATTGACTGAAATGTACCTCAGGCATTTGAAAGAAGGACAGAGTCCAGCCAGTAGAGGTCAACATTGTTGTTTGCTACTATCTATTATTCAAATAGTTCCAGAGGTTACTGCTTGTTTTATATACCTGCGTTTTTAATGATTGTTTTTCTATCAGCAAATGTCATTTGTTGTTTGCTTTTAAATATCATTATTACAATAATTGGGGCGCTTGGTACACGCGATTATCAGAAATTCGGGCGCTTCGTACATCATAACAATAATCAGGGCTCTCTGTACAAAAAGGGCGCTCTGTACAAAATTCAAGAAAATAGGGGTTCGGTACATTTCTTTTACTCTAATTAAAAATTCATTTATATATTAGCAGACAGCTATGTAACAGAACCAAAGCGCATGGAACAGAAATTTTGAATTTCCAATAAGGGTACAGCAAGTGTACCAAGCGCCTCTATCGATAATATTTTTTGTTCCCATTACATGCTCATTTAGTTAGTAATGAGCAGTATGTGATATCACTAAAACACATGCAATAAAACTCGAATATATTTAAATTTCGAATTTTCAATAAGTGCGCTTGTAGCAGTAGGTATGCCAAACGCCCTTATTAGAATGATTAAAACAGCTACTATATATATATATATATATATATATATATAATATATATATATATATATATATATATATATATATATATATATATATATATATATATATATATATGTATCCCTTGACAAGCCTGTACTAACGGGTGAAACCGGTTGGGCAGTAAATGGTGTTTTTGATTTATCTTTATACTACCAAGTATTTCATTTAGCATATATATATATATATATATATTAATTTGAAAATTTGCATCCCGAGTATGATTTAACAAAAAGATGTCTTCAGGAATAAGATATTATTAACCACAAATTTTCAGGCTGTTGCTTCAGCTCGTCGTCAGGTGGAAAAGGGAAATTACATCGGGAGACATGAGTATAAAATTTTAAAAAATTCGTGATGACATAGCTTGGCGTAAGTTTACATAGATGTTATCAAGTTCTATATGTCTATTGATGGAGTGGTCTGAGGAGTACCAAGCTTCCATGAATTCACGACCATATCTATGTTCACATGAGTTGATGGTTTTTGCACTACTCCAATCAAATGTATGGTCTTCTTCAACGCAATGAGTTGATATTTGTGAACGCTGATCAATCCTCTTTACTGCTAGTCGATGTTCATGAACTCTTGTTGATAGCTGTTTTCCAGTTTGTCCAATGTATTTTTGTTGACAGTTGGAGCAATCAATTTGGTAAATGACTTTTCTTCGTTCTAAATCAGATTTTAATTTCTTTGGTTTAAAGAGCTGATTTTTCAATGTAGTTGTTGGTTTGTGGGCGATCTTTATATCGTGCTTTTGAAACATACGGCTCAATGTTTCAGAAATACCATTAATGTATGGTAGTGTGTAATAAGTTTGTTTTCTTTGTTCTTGTTCTTCTATTGTTGTGGTTTGTTGGACTTCGTTGTTTTGTTTTAATTGTTCTTTCATTTGTGACCAAGTTCTTTCAATGAATTGCTTTGGATAATTGTTATTTTGGAAAAGTTGGAAAAGAAATTTAATTTCATTGTTTTTATTCTCCTCAGTACTGCAGTGAGTTATTGTTCTCTGAAATAAAGTACGAATACAATTCCTCTTGTGGATGACAGGGTGATTGCTGTTGAAGTTAAGGATTGTTCCTGCATAGGCTTTCTTCCTATGAACACTTGTTTCAGTAAAGCCATCACTATTTCTTTTGACCAAGATGTCGAGGAATGCCAGTTCTCTCCATTTCTTTCAACTTCATGAGTAAATTTGATTCCGGGAAAGATTGAATTAAGTGTTAAGAGCATGTCATTCAAGTCATTTCGTTTCATGATAACAAAAGTGTCGTCGACGTAGCGCAACCAAAATTTGGGTTGTAACTTGGAAATGGCAATGTTTTCTAACTTTTGCATAACTAATTCAGCAAGTAAACCTGAAATAGGTGATCCCATAGGCGTAGCTTTCTTTTGTTCGAAGAATCGGTTTTTAAATGAAAAATAAATGTTGAGGCACAGAGATATCAGTTCTAACAAAACAGTATTAGATAAGGAGTGAGGATGAATAGAAAGGAATTCTGTTACACATGATTTTGCCAAATCTAATTGGATTGAGGGGTATAAGGATATGACATCAAAGCTAACCATCAATTCATCTTCTGCAACAGAAGTGCACTTCAATTTGCTCAAAAATTCTTGCGAATTGTTAATTGAAAAAGATGAGTGAGAAGCTAAATCTTTCAATTTCTTGAAAAGCCATTTGGCCAAATAATATGTAGGCGAATCAACAAGGGAAACAACTGGGCGAAGTGGATAGTTTTCCTTGTGGAGCTTGGGAAGTCCA
The DNA here is from genome assembly GCA_907163375.1 of Prostheceraeus crozeri. NCBI lineage: Eukaryota > Metazoa > Platyhelminthes > Polycladida > Euryleptidae > Prostheceraeus > Prostheceraeus crozeri. Next base: position 43,462 of record CAJQUW010010046.1, read on the forward strand.
TAAATTTCAGCTATCGTGGTTTCCTTTGGAGATATAAATTTGTAATCTTCAGCAGAAATAACTTTTTTCTTCTTTAATGTCAGTAGATACTTTTCCATTTTCCTGATTTGAGTTGTAGTTGGATCATTCATAACTTCACAGTAACTGGTTGAGTCTGAAAGGATTTCAATCATTTTATCATCATATTGACTTATTATTATCATCATATTATCATTTATTTATTATTATATTATCATCATAATGAGTAGTGCAAAAACCATCAACTCATGTGAACATAGATATGGTCGTGAATTCATGGAAGCTTGGTACTCCTCAGACCACTCCATCAATAGACATATAGAACTTGATAACATCTATGTAAACTTACGCCAAGCTATGTCATCACGAAATTTTTAAAATTTTATACTCATGTCTCCCGATGTAATTTCCCTTTTCCACCTGACGACGAGCTGAAGCAACAGCCTGAAAATTTGTGGTTAATAATATCTTATTCCTGAAGACATCTTTTTGTTAAATATATATATATATATATATATATATATATATATATATATGCTCATTCATTCTGGTGATAAAGTGAGCACTGTGAGAAGTGCTACATTGGCAGCTCAGTGCGTCACTTTATCACCAGAATGAATGAGCATCCTAACGCCTATCCTACTCCTAGTGAAGTGAGCATGCACATTCCCCCACCTACCAAAGACGGCTTTCAGATAATCAGTAGTACCCCCTTTCCAAGATTACTCGAGTCTATCATCATCAAAAGTTTTGAGCCGGAGAATCTAATGAATGACAGAGGAAGTGCCTATCCTCTGTCTCTCAATTTGTAAATTGTGTAGATATTCATCTTTCATTGTAAATATCTATGTCATCTTCATCTCATGCCTGGTTTTATTGTTTTATGGAATTCATCTGCTTTCATTAACTTTAGAACTGTCCATGTCAATCACTGTAGATATCCATGTCATCATCTCATGCAAGATTTTATTGTCTTATGGGAATGACTTTGATTTTATTGTCTTTACTGTCCAGTCTATCAGTCGTTGTTGTAAATTCGCTCACCATCATCCGTGTTCATATAAATACCGACTTCTCCATTATTGTAGCACAATATTCTATCTTATGATGTTCTGTAATTCTTATATAGATTCTTGCATCACATAAGGCTAACTCATATCTTATTTTGCGTAAGTGTTGAAGAAAAAAAGAATTGGGCCCATAACACAAGCTACAAGCCTTTTGAAAGAAAAATATCAATGTTTTTCCAAGACCATGTTTTTTTACAAGTACATTAAAGTTTGATTTTATTTATTCAAGTCCAATAATGTATCTACTCTTGATTTATCTAATGCATCACTTGATGAAATATCAGATATAGTTTACTTGTCATGTCGATAATCTTGAACTAAACTTGTTCAGCATTTCCAGATTGATCGATTCAAAGTGTCTTTATATTTCTTAAATATTCTTATATTTCATCTTACACTTTATATGCTTCTTATGACCCAAACAATGAGATCATCAAAGAAAAGACATGTCATTGGCTTCAGTTAGTTGCTACCAGCTGTCACGCTTGCCAGTATGCATTGCTCCACATTGATGAAATCACTGTCATCATGATGAGTCATTTTTATTTTTGCATGATGGCACTATTAACCAATATCATTGCTGCTAGCATGTGGAAAATTTCGAAGACGATAAATTTTGCAAAAGTAAGTGTGGTTTAATGCGGATAAGCGAGAAACTTTTCTGGAGATAACTTTCTTGCATTTTATTGAAAGTGTACGGAGTGCCCTATAATTTTATTATAACATTTTTTATTCAATCATGTCGATAAAACAGCGTACCACAGATAATCAATACATACTGTCAGGGGCATTGTCTTGCCGAAATAGTATCTCTACTCCATTACATTTGCGAATAAAGGGTTTGTGAAAGGATGGGAAACGTTTGTGAAAGTTTGTGAATTTTGTCTCCAGGAAGCCGTACGGACCCTGGTCATAAAGCATCTCAAAATTGTGACCTGTTGATAATCTTTTTTCTTTTTTAACTCGTGGGCCTGTGTAGTTCTTATATTTCCTGTAAGCATTTTTACGCACCGGGTATTAAGTTTTCCTGGTGTTGTTGATGTAGTTTATTTACTCGAATTTTCATCTAATTAAACAGCGTCAGCAGCAGCAAGATGTTTTACTTCTTAAAACATCAGAATGATGTATAAGCAAACAAAAACGCAATGCTCTAGCCAACAGGTCAAAATACATTAGGTTAATGAGATTTTTCTATATATGAAGTATATTCTCTAAGGAATACAATACAATCAATTCATGTTATTGTTCCAATAGGGAAAACTACTGCTATTGAAAATGCGCTAAGAAATACAAATTACAATAAGTCGTAAATCAAGATGTAGGCTTACAACAGAACTAATCAGCGAGTGAATTCCATCCAACTGAAGCTGTCAGAGTTGTCGTTTCAATGTATCCTAATATTTACTATCTTTACGATCGTGCACCTCGTTTTCCTTACCAATGGATAAGGGCGATCATGTCTGTTAGCCATCATGCGGTAGACCTATCACCTCGTCTACATATTATGTGATACCATCCGTGACACATTTAAGTGATACCGAATAATTTAATGAAATAAATATTTGATGAAAGGATGAATGAGAAAAAATAATCCTCAAGAAGACTGAAAAAACGTTTCCTACAGGTTATTTGAATAATGTCAAAATAACAGACTCTTATTCAATAAATAAATGAAATGAACTTCAAACAGGATTGGAAAGTAAATGGTAGCAGCGGACTATCCGATGTCATCAGTGGAGACTAAGGTAGGGAGATCGAGAATTGCATTATGCGTCGCATGTTTGAATGCTTTTTTTGAAGGGCGCTCTCTGGTGAGGAGCTGTTTGCTTCCTTATTGGCCACTGGAACTTCACGTTTTTCTACTGCTCATTTTCCGCCCTTGGAAAATCCAATAATTCTCATGCATGGTGGAGTCTGAGATGGCCTGTTCTGCTTGGTCAGGCGTGAATTTTATGTCGGTGGTAGTTAGGCAGAATATGCGTTAGTCGATTTTTATGTTTTTTTCGGGCTTTGTGAGGCATCGGTGTAGTTAAGTGCTTGTTAAAGGCGCTCGCGATGTCTCGATTGTGATGACGTCTGTTGAAGAAGTTGATAGTTATTTTTTTGTGTGGTCTCCGCCCTTGTCGTTAAGTGTGTGTATTTTTCTCCAAAACCTGCTCGTGCTTTTGATGTCGGACCAGTCGGAAGAAATTTTGCTAATCTATAAGTTTTGCTTGCGTTGATTAATTTCTTTTGTGATTTCTGTGTTGAGTGTTTTGATAAGTTGAATACCTTTTGGTATGACGAGTTTCTCTACTTGCAAGATTGCGTTTGTGAGTATGTTGTTGGCTTTGTGAACGTTTGTGGATGGGTAGTGCTTTCAGATTTTTTGTTTGATGTGTGCAGTGAAGTCCTCTCAATTTGCATTGCTGCGGTTATTGGAGGTGAACCATATGGGAGACTGCGCGTTTGCATCTGCCGGATAAAGTTTTGCTGCGTTGGCTGTGCTAGGTGAAAAAATAATGGAATTCTGTGTTGGTTTCTTGTGTGAATGTGTGATTGATTACCTTATGGAGGGAAGTGTGCGTTTGCGATGAGGAATTGTTTGTTTTGTGCGTTATGTTGAAAACAACTCGGCTGTTTTCACGGAAAACATTTTTATGCCACATTCCATTTATTAAGGAAATGTTTATCTATTTAGACATTTTTCTATCGAAATCTCTTAATGCATCTCCCTCTACGTGCATATCATCAACGAAATCTACCGTATTTACTCTAATAAGCGCCCGGGGGCGCCTATTACATTGAAGATTTTTTAGACCCGGCGCTTATTGGAGGTGGGCGGGTATTAGAGGCCCGGCGCCTATTAATTTCAGCTCAATTGAGAATTCAAAAAAAGAAGAAATTGGTTAGCCGAAACTAAATTTCAAAACGATCAAATTTCATGAATCTGCTCATCCGTTGAGGTAGGCCTATCTTATATCAATTAGAGAATTAGACCTATGAAATTTCTGAAGTTTTTAAACGATGTCTAGAGGCCTCCTAAGCTTACGTGACACAGGTATTACTTGACTCATCATTTTCCTATCGAACTTAATAGGCCTACGGTGCATAATGAGGACTTACCGTTGACGCTGGTAAGTAAGAAAATAGCATTTACTAAGGATTCAAACAAGTCTATTATTAAGCTTGCAAAAAACGCGTTAGAATAGAGTAACCGGTATGTCAGTGAGCTACAAAAGCGTGCACACGTTGCAAATGACAATAGAGATACCGGCAGACTGCTAGCGCTATGGCAGCGTCATGCACGATTCCATTGTTCAGTATCTAACCCAGCTGACGAGATTAGGTCAACACGATCCCTTTAATTTGTCTCCTCAGCGAATGACAGATTTTGTGACATGAAAACTCTGTTTTCCATCTGTGAACACAGATGGTCAGTACAATATACAACACCCGGCGCTTATTAGGGGCCCGGTGCTTATTACATTCAAGATGCTCCAGACCCGGCGCTTATTAGAGGCGGGCGGGTATTAGAGGTCCGGCGCTTAATAGAGTAAATACGGTATTTGGACATTTTCCTTTGATGTGACATAGCATGCATGAAAGTTTTTGCATTAAGACAGTGTCTTCATAGAGAGAAAGACGGTAAATCCATACTTACATAACTCCCTGTGCAGATAGTGTCGCTTTTTTCAACGCCGATAAAAACAACGATCAAATGGCACTAAATTCCATGGCTGGTCAAGAAATATTTGCCTGAAGCCAACTCCTAACTCATCTGTAGGGATTTCTTGTATCTCAAACATTGCGAGAAGTCAGATACGTCAAAAAGTAAACTGCTGGTCACATATATTTTGTTTCGCTTTTGAGACTTATCAGGGACGTGATTTTACCTGATAAATCAGGAAATCCTGATTTCTTGGGTTGATTTCTGTAATTTTTTGCGACAAGGCTGATTCTGCAAAAAACTTGTGGGGGTTGGGTTGGACTTCATAGATTGCTTGATTGTATAATGCCTCATATCTGGATATTTGCACATGGTTAACATAAAGCTGTTGGCATAGTCAATATACCACTTGTCTTGTTATTTTATGCAATAAACTATTTTACAATTTCTGTGCTTTAAAAAACAAAAGGAGCCATTGTCATGGTGACCGCGGTCAACAAATTTTTTGTGTCAGTAAAATGTCAGTAAATTTTTGTGTTTGTCAGTAAAATTTCAAAAGATAGGTTCTTTTCAAAAGAAATCTTGTAATTTTTTTCTGAATTCTTTATCTCAGTATTTTTAGTGAATTTCTTAATTAGCTAATTACTAATAATGCATTTTTATGGAATCTAGCTAATCCATTGTAATTGTGATGCAGCGTCGGAATGCAAAAATTTCCATCCAGTTTTTTCGACATTTTATTCATTGATGCATGTATAGGGCCTATAGAATATTTTAGGATATGGTTGAAGTTCAATGTTGAGTTGACTGTCGATGTTAAGGACCGGATATAGTGTACCATTAGCGCTGAAATAGGGTGATTTTGGTGTTGTGTTGATGGTATTCTGATAGCAGGTAGGATTCTACATCGATGAAGTTATACGCATAGCGAAATTGAGAAATTTAACTTAAATTGACTACGATGCAAAATTTTCCAATTGATTTATATTTTATGAATTTCTGCTTTCATGCATTCAGGGAAGAGAATCTTCCGGATGTATTGGGAATTTCGGATTTTTGAACGGCTATCTGGGTCATTTCTGAGATTCGCCAAAAAATGCAATAAAAATAGGAGGGGTAATGGGGTAGGAGTTAGCATGTGGGCCCCTAAAATGGAATGACATCTTCATGAAGTAACGCATGGTCCCGTCATGAGACGAAACATCTTCATGATGCGTTGTATAAGACCCCTCTGATCACAAGGCATCACAATTGATATCATCCAGAAGTCCCCTCTAGCCACTCACGGGCAGCCTATGGCGATATTAACAACAGTATATGCTTAATAGCAACAGTTAACAACTTCGAAAATAATGCAAAAAGTGAGTACCGTAGTAATACAAATAAAAGGCTACACAGAACACTGACTAATCTAGCAAAAATGAAAAATTTGAAAATTTGCTCATTTGATAAAGGTAACGGTATTGTACTTGTAGATGCTGATGAATACTTTAACAAATTAGACGTCATTATCAATGATACCTCTAAGTTTAAAAAAGTACAAGTACCAGGTGACTTAAAAAAGCACCCTACCATTATGGAAGAAGGCAGATTGTATCGATACTTAGTAAAATACAGATTGTTTCATAAAAAATGGATCACCCTTAAACATCGCCTTAACTTCAACTTTGTATAACTCCGCCAAACTTGAACGAATTTCTCTGAAATTTGGAAGATATGTCAGTTGTGCTTACTAATATCATTGTTGGAAATTTCAAGCATGAATATTGAGTTGTTTTCCTGTTATAGATAAAAAAGTAGTAGATAATTTGATCTTCATTTAGCAATGTTACACAAAATCATACCTCACTCTTATAAAATTATATTTGTTTCCTTTGTTATGTAATATGTTGTTCTACAAACCAAAAGCTATCAAGCAAAACAAAAATAAAGAAAATCGGTCAATCAGAGCCAGTATAGCACCATTATTCATCAACAATAATGTAACTGCTACATGTGATTAACTGGACTTCATGTTCCATAGCTTCCTGACTTCGTTGCGGTGGTGTTGGCAGCACTCCTGATTGCTTTCAGCTAGAAATCTATCTCTTACCGGTTGAAAACAATACAAAGCACAAATGAACAATAACGAGATCGCATTCACAAAAGGCAAAGTGTCAGCCTTGCTAGAAGTAGGGTTATCTTTGCGAGCTACAAACAAGCGACTAAATGTCCCTTACACAAATGTGCATCGATGGCATAATGATGAATTTCGACTCTGTCGTAAAGAGGGCTCTGGCCGTCCACGCAAAACATCCAAACGTAGAGACCGCCTAATTTTGAGATTTGTTAAAGTTGATCCAAGTCTCTCGTTAACTGAGATGGCTGCACTACTCTCGTCTATTTCTAAGTCCACTATTCGTAGAAGACTTATTGAGTCGAATTTCAAGAGCTGTAAGAGGCCCTCTCAGATCGAATTATCAGATCAGCATACAAAAAGACGTCTCAGATGGGCAAAATGAGTCACTGTCACTAGCGAAATCATATTATGCAAGTCTCAATTAGGGCTTAGGACATTATCTTGGCCAGCTCGTTCTCCTGATCTGAATCCCATAGAAAATGTATGGAGTATTCTAAAACGTAACGTTCGTCGTTCACTGCTACCTACAGATGGCGTATCACAACTTACGTCACTGTTAAAAAGAGAGTGGAGAAAGTTAGATCAGTCAAAAATCAACGATATCATCGAATCAATGCCTAGACGAATTGGTAATGTCATTGACAATAAGGGTAGGGCCACATAATATTAGCTTCTTAAGAACCGTTGCTGTATCATAGCTTATCAGATTATATAAGGACATTTAAATATATTAGGGACATGAAATAACATGAAAAATGCTTTCTGTATCATACTTATGTTTTATTTAGTCAAATTTTAGGATGATCCACTTTTTATGAAACGGACTGTATGTAAAACGGTACATCACTGAAGATACATTATGCCATATCAAGTACATTATGCCATCTGGTAGTGAACCAGCTAAAATGTACGGTACGATAAAAGTACATAAAACTAACGCTCCTGCTCGACCAATTGTCAGTACAAGAGGGTCGTACAATTACAATTTGGCCAAGTACCTCGATACTATTATCAAACAACACATCAATAAAACGTACTTGCTGAGTTCAACAGCTGAATTTATTGACAGAATTAAGGAAAAACAGTCGGTATATAATAAGAATAATGTCTTAGTGAGTTTTGACGTGGAATCACTGTTTACCAATATACCTGTAGATGAAGTTATTAACATAGCAGCTAACCTAGTATACAGTAATAATTCAAACAACAAACCGCGATACGGTAAAGATGTTTTCATAAAACTATGTAAATTCGCTACACAAGGTAGCTTTATGTACAATGATGATATGTATACTCAAACAGATGGAGTTTCGATGGGTTCACCGTTGGCACCAGCGCTTGCCAATCTCTTCCTAGAAGAATTAGAACAAGGTTGGATGGGAGAACAATTCTCGCCCCTGTTCTACTCCAGATATGTAGATGACTGCATATGCGTATTTGATAACGTAGACAAAATTTACAAATTCCTTGAGTACCTAAACAGACAACATCCTAATCTAAAATTCACCACTGAAGTGGGCAACAACAAGTTACCTTTCCCAGATGTATTCATTAACACCGAAGATACTTTACAAACTTCCATTTACCGTAAAGATACGTATACTGGCCTCTTATTAAATTACAATTCCGTTTGCCCTAGGCAATGGAAAGTTGGACTTATTAATGGGATGTTACATCGAGCATATACAGTATCAAACTGCTGGGAAATGTTTCATAACGAAGTAAAAAACATGACTAGTATTTTTCAGAAAAACGGCTACCCACGGAGTACAGTAGAAAAAATCGTACGTAGCTTTCTTAACAAAAAGAATACAGTGATTTCCAACGGGCACAATGATACATGTACGAGTACTGCAGATGCACATGTAAACTATACAGTACTACCGTATATTGGTCAACCATCGCTTACATTACGGAATAATTTGATGAAAATATACAGAAGATACGGTATCAACTCTAAGATTGTATTCACCACTACGAAAGTAAAATCATATTTCTCTTTGAAATGCAAATCGGGACCTTTGCTGAAGTCTTGTGTGGTCTATGAATTCACATGCTTGGGTGATCCAAGCAGCCAATGTATTGGCAAAACCAAACGAAGACTCCAGCAAAGGATCAAAGAGCATAGAAGTACAGATACAGCAGTTTACAAACATATCAATACATGTAAACATTGTACGTGTGATATAAGTAATCAATTTCGCATAAGGTATAAAGGTAACAGTAATTATCATATAAATGTTGTAGAAGCTTTAATGATAAAAGAGTATCAACCTAAGATCAATCACACTGCAGATTACAACGGTATGTCATACCTCCTAAAGGTTTTAAATAAATAATTGTTTTTCCTACTAGCTTAAATTCTTGCAAATTCGTGCAATGTGTTTTGTTTTGTCATTGCTTCAGAACGCTAATCAGTTAAAGACGGTGTGTTGCAAAAAGTACATTACGATCGATTTACGTATACATTCTTCGAGAATGATGTCTGGTTTGGGCTTACTTAAAATTACTGGACGATTAGAGATTGCTTGTAGAAATTCTGCATACCGGTGCATTATTATGAGCACATTATTTTATTATATTCAAGAAATTTCAGTTATATTGGTGTTCGTCTTCTTCTTTATTTTAATACATCATTGGCAGCAGTGGCGATTAATTTTACAAAAACCATATGTACAATTTTATAGTGTAGGTATGTATATTCAAGAAGCAAACCGTACTTTGTGAAGCAAACAAATCCTTTTTCTACAGTGTACGGGATATATTATAACTAGTACATTGTGAAATTCATTATACACGCCAAGAAATTTCACAGAAAAGATTCACAAAACCCTCCCTCATATCATGACATTTTGAAATAGTAGAAGGATCTGAAAAGTTGTTATTTCTGCTCGATATAATTGCCGAGAAAATGTTTTTATACATTCCTGGAGGTTTCGCGTGCTTCGCTTTAAACAGCTTGAATTCTACAAGATATGCTTCTAAATGACCGATGGCTTCGCCTGTGTTGCTTTTAAAAAAACATAAAAATTCTACTAGTTATGCTCCCAAATACCTGGAGCACATAATTCATCTGCACACGCTTCGGTTTCTAGAATGGAAGTAACGTATCTGTCTTTAACATCGAGATGGCAGAAGTCCCATTAGACACAGAATTAGACAACTTGCTCCATCTCGAATGGCAAGCAATGTCAGCCGGCTTTGGCCACCAGCCAGTGAGTGAGTGGCGTGCGTTCTGTGATATCACTTCGCACACACCAAAGCACATCGCTGTCTGGCTATCATTCAGTGTATGCACTATGCAGTGAGCAATGCTGAGAAGAGGATGGTGAAATCATCAGGTGGACTAATTTTCGTGCCCCTGCTATTTTCTTTAATAATGAATTTGAATCTGAATGAATGGTGGCAATCGAAGCTTTTCGATAGAATTCACAGCAATTCGCAAGCGACGCACGACTTTTTCCCTATCTCTGTAAGGTATCAGGAATCCCTTTTTGCCCACTTACTAAGTCCTCGCATGTGCCATCGTTTTGAATTAGTCTTCACTTCTATTAAACTGAAAGAGTAAAACAACCTAATTCTGTGGACTGGAGGGTTCGTCTGCGACGCTTTAAAAAAATATAAAATTCTATTAGTGCTCCCTAAAGGCTGGAGGCTTCGCCTGCGGTGTTTTATTAGTTACACACCCAAAAGGCTGAAAGTTTCGCCTGCGGCGCTTTGCCTCAATATGGGAGTTTTAATGAATTGCTATCTGTGGTCTTAGTGCATTTTATTGCTAAAAGTTTAGTGCATTTTTATGCTAAAAATCCGATGTATTTTTAGTCGCAGCACATGGCTTACAGTGTATAGGTGCATAAAGATTCATAACTATATAAAATTGACTCTTGGATTACTTGTAATATTAAAACTGAAAATGGGCCCCAGAAAATGAAAGGAGCGTATGGGCCCCTTGAGGAGATCCTCCGGATTTTTATGTGAAACCGCGTTCTCATCCCTGTATATAGCATATCCTGGACCCTGAGTGTCAGTAAAATTCTATCTCTGTATTGCGCGGCCACCATGATTATGTTTTATGATATCCGCCAGTTGAACGATGAATTATGTGAATATTGTGTAAGAATCTCAAATTAATCGCAGCATTTGAGTTATATATAGTATAGAAAACAACTCGTTACACTGGATTTGTATAATGTACCACGTGACACGTGGCTTGCAAACATGACTCCTGTATGATCATTGTTTCATTATGTCTCAATGCCAGGTTTTAATCACATCTGCTGTCACATGGGTTTTCTAAATATACACGTAGACTAAAGTAACATTTACTAACTTACTAAGTCAGCGGCGGACGATGCGTCCGTGTTTTAATTGCTTCTTTTTAAAGACATGCACGTGCAGCATGTAGTGCACGGCAAAGGAAGAATCTATCATTGATACTTTTTTCAAAATCATCAAAATACAATATCTGAAAACATCAGGAAAATAGAATGAATAAAGCAATGTTGCCGCAATCTAAAAATCACTATGCAGGAGGGTCAACATCTAGACATTACTCGGTTTCAAGCATTCTCTCTGTAATGATGCAATGCTACCAGATCTCACGAAAGAATCTTTCTGACAAAACGCTGGATATATCTTGAGATCCTTATGAGACTATGAGATGGACTATGACACATCTACCATGAAATTCCGAGATTCTTAAGTCGCTAGTAATGAGATTTTGGGGCCCTAAACTGATTTCTCATTAACTTAAGTAACACTTGCAAACACTGATTTTGTTGCATGGATCAACTGAATTGATTCTACCTAATATGGCAGCGCTGATTTCAGATCTGATGTCTGTTTTTGTTGAGGATGTCAGTTATTTCAGTTGAGGAATTCAAGTTCTTGAAATTTGCTTTACTTATTTCACTACTGAGGCTTATTCCTGTGACAGCCTACTCCGCGCTACAATATGTCCACGAAACAAAATAATAGAAGGTGAAAATGATATAATATACATACTCATATATCAAAAAGTGACAGTGCTCGCAAGAAGCATATTATAAATTATTATAACCAATATAAAGGCTGATTGAAACGATGATAAAATGTCAATTTTCTTCATAAGAAGCTAAGCAAAGTCTTCTGAGTCTAACTACAGATTGTTTCATAAAAAATGGATCACCCTTAAACATCGCCTTAACTTCAACTTTGTATAACTCCGCCAAACTTGAACGAATTTCTCTGAATTTTGGAAGATATGTCAGTTGTGCTTACTAATATCATTGTTGGAAATTTCAAGCATGAATATTGAGTTGTTTTCCTGTTATATATAAAAAAGTAGTAGATAATTTGATCTTCATTTAGCAATGTTACACAAAATCATACCTCACTCTTATAAAATTATATTTGTTTCCTTTGTTATGTAATATGTTGTTCTACAAACCAAAAGCTATCAAGCAAAACAAAAATAAAGAAAATCGGTCAATCAGAGCCAGTATAGCACCATTATTGATCAACAATAATGTAACTGCTACATATGATTAACTGGACTTCATGTTCCATAGCTTCCTGACTTCGTTGCGGTGGTGTTGGCAGCACTCCTGATTGCTTTCAGCTTACACAAGTGTGCATCGATGGCATGATGATGAATTTCGACTCTGTCGTAAAGATGGCTCTGGCCGTCCACGCAAAACATCCAAACGTAGAGAACGCCTAATTTTGAGATTTGTTGAAGTTGATCCAAGTCTCTCGTTAACTGAGATGGCTGCACTAGACTCGTCTATTTCTAAGTCCACCATTCGTAGAAGACTTATTGAGTCGAATTTCAAGAGCTGTAAGAGGCCCTCTCAGATCGAATTATCAGATCAGCATACAAAAAGACGTCTCAGATGGGCAATGAGTCATTGTCACTGGCGAAATCAATGGGATCGGGTTGTCTGGTCTGATGAGGCATCAGTCCGTCTGAAGGATAGTGATGGTCGATTGAGATTATGGATAAAATCTGATCAGGAAATTCCGAGACATTTACATCGTCCCCGGGTACAAGGTGGTGCGACTCTACTGATTTGGGCTGGCATTTGGACCAATGGGCGCTCTGAACTTCACATGCAGCAAGGAACCATGAATTCTGAACGCTATGTGAATGTTTTACGAATGAACATTGGCCGAATGACAGATCAACTTGGTAATCCATCGACTTGGTTATTTATGGATGATAATGCTACGTGTCACAGGAGTAGCAGAGTCAACTTATGTAAGTCTCAATGAGGGCTTAGGACATTATCTTGGCCAGCTCGTTCTCCTGATCTGAATCCCATAGAAAATGTATGGAGTATTCTAAAACGTAACGTTCGTCGTTCACTGCTACCTACAGATGGCGTATCACAACTTACGTCACTGTTAAAAAGAGAGTGGAGAAAGTTAGATCAGTCAAAAATCAACGATATCATCGAATCAATGCCTAGACGAATTGGTAATGTCATTGACAATAAGGGTAGGGCCACAAAATATTAGCTTCTTAAGAACCGTTACTGTATCATAGCTTATCAGATTATATAAGGACATTTAAATTTATTAGGGACATGAAATAACATGAAAAATGCTTTCTGTATCATACTTATGTTTTATTTAGTCATATTTTAGGATGATCCACTTTTTATGAAACGGACTGTAGGTACGAACGTTCTCTTATAGCTTCTTCGTTTATGAGGTGTTTCAGATGAATCTCGTTTAATGTTCCAGCAGTAGTCTGCCATCATGTGCTTGTCCCAACGTCCTTGATAACGATCTTAATTTTGAGGTCCTGATGGAACCGCTCGCCTTGTTCATCACTTACTGCTCCTAGACTATCGGGAAATCTGTCAAGATGACTGTAAAGGTAATGCAGTTTCACACTCATTTTACAACCAAAATCACTAAAAGCTGATAGTATATTAGTTAGGAAAGTTTCCTAGTTGTCATCTTTCCGGTTACCGAGAAAGTTTTCAATCACTGCAACGAAGGACAGCCATGCATATATTTCGTTATCATTTATCTTTGAAAAAAATTCTGGATCACGCATACGTAATCGAATCTGTGGTCCATTAAAGACACCTGCCTTAATCTTCTCTAAAGACAAATGGGAGACCAGAAAGAATGTGTTGGAAGCATTCACTTTCAGTAATCAACGATTTCTCAAATCGTTTCATCAAGCCAAGCTTGATATGAAGTGGTGGGAAAAGGTTCTTATCTCGATTCACGATAGGATCATTAACTATGTTTGGCAGCCCTCGCTACAGTGTCTCACGCACAGGCCAACTTCTCTGGTTCCAATGTTTTTTTCGACTGTCCACATACAAAGGAAGCAAGGGTATTTAGTGATTCCAGTCTACTGGCCAAGAAGGATATTAACCACTTTTCAGGTCTACACATGTTATCCAATTGTGCTCATTGTATTTTATAAGTTCAATCACAGTTTTGATGTCATAATAGTTTTCTTTCGAAACAGCAGAATGGCCAATTGGAACTGCTGCATAAAATTTACCATTGTTGAGAAGTGCACACTTTAGACTACGCTTAGAACTGTCTAAAAATAATCTGAACCCATTTGGATCGCAAACTGGCATCCCCTAGTTCGAAAGTAAGTAATCTTAGTTCCAAAAGTTAACTGGCTTTTTTCTTGTAGTCTGTAGGCTAGCATTTCAGCTGCAGATTTGGAAATACCCAAACAACGCACAAGATTATTCAGCTCCGTCTGACAAAACTTTCAAGAAATTGGTGATATATAGGATCGATGTAGTAGATCCTATATATGTAGTAGATCTCATATGTAGGATCGAGGGATCTTCTTGACTGACACCATCGCTTTCTTGCTCTTGGGAAACAATTTTTAAACTGCATAGGCCCTGTTATATAATAAAATTGAAAATGTAGACTAACGGAAGTATATTGCTGTGAAGCACCAGCAAAAAATCATTTAGATCGTCATTGTTCATATATATACTGTTGTATTTTCATGCAATATTGCATGAAACTACTTAAAATTTCAATTAATAAGCACTAAGAAAACACATATAAAATATGACAATATAAACATTTCTTACTTGCTTACTTATATATACTGTTTTACATCATTCAACTATTGAAATATCAATCACGCAATAACTTCGAGCAGAATCGCTTATAATTTTGAAACATGACAAAAATTCAGAAAAAAGGCAAAAGCATGCAAAAAATCTATTGCGAAAGATGTAGGGCACTTAGAGAACAACGGTTATCAGATTTGATCTCAGGAGGTCCTACTTAGAAAAAATCCGTAGAAAGATCTTATGCAACAAAAACTTTCCAAAATTTTGTTGACCAGTGTAATCTATTTTCGTCACTTTTCACATTTTCTCATCATCAGGAAATGCATCAGTAATTTAATTATACAGCCTTGGTTTTCAAAATGCTTCAATTTCATCACTTATGAATTTAAAGTTTGAAATGAAATGAATTGGTGAATAGACTTGAATAATGCTCTCCTAGTTGGATTAATCCTATTGTATGCTTAAAGATCGTTCTTCTATGTCTGATGTGACAGAGATTTGCAGATAGAATTAATTAATTTTAAGTAAAACTGCACAGCAAAATATCAATGTGATCAAAATTCGAACGTTTTGGTGCACCGGGCCAATAACCGGTTCTCGCAAAAGAACCGATGAACTGCGCATAGCCCTAATTCATTTCATTAAATGTAGAGATCCCATGAACAACTCTATTATTATTAAGCCATATTTATAGCTGCATCAAGATGTTCATATATTCTAATTGGTTCATTATTACTTTCCCTTTGCCAGTTTCCCGATTACTTCTCAGACATGAACTCTGAATGCTGCGTACAGTGCTCGAAGAACTGATAGTTTTTAGCTCGACGATTTCGCCGACACATTGGTCCTTCTATGTTCACAGTTCACATCCTTCTATGATAATAGCATATAATTAGCTAGTGTTGAGCTCTTACACTGCTTACTCTCTACTGTTCGTTTTTTGTATTATGCCATCTATCCACCGCATAAGTGTGGGGCCGTTAGTGTGCATGTAGCTTGGCGTGTTGTTTTAGAAACAGCGTATATTTTTCCCATCCATCCTACTTCGCTAATTCGGTAACTGCAGGATCTGAGTGTGGGCTTAGCCTACTATTATACCTTCTTTGTTGTGACTGAAATCTCTGAGTGTGACTCCTTTCTTATTGTAGTTAATTCCTTTTTTTCCTTTTCGCATAATGCCTAGAATGGCTAAAGATTCCAAGAGTCAAGCTTCCTCTGATCTTCTCCCTGGTAGATCTACATGTTGGTGTAATCAGCTTTCCAACTCAACAGAGATTGAGTGTTCCAACTGTCGATCTTGGATTCATTACCTCTGTCTGGGTCTTTCCTTCCGCCAGCTCTCCTATGTTATCAATGACGATCCTGGCCTTTATCTCTGTAAATCTTGTTGTCTCTCTCCAGAAGTTGACTCCATCAAGACCAAGTTACTGGACGGTTTCCCGTCTGATGAGCATGTGTATTGCTTTGACGAGGATTGGTTCACTGTTACTAATTTAACTAATCCTCCTGTTTGCCAGACAGGATGTTTCTCACAGTTGTCTTAGTTCCAATGTTAAGGAAATTTCTCCCAGTTCAGACAGTCCTCCATTGCTTTCGAAATTTCAAGAATTGGAGAAAGCATTTTCGACTCTGACATTGAAGCTGGAATCCAAGATAGCCATGATCTCTACTTCCCTCCACGAGAATACAGCTGATAAATCTCCCAGCATTCCTTGGCCTGCTCCTCTTCCCCCTGTTTCTTCCTCCCAGTTTTACACCGGTAATTTTCCTCCTCTCTCCTCAATAGATGTCCCTGTTGATCGCTCACCTGGTGCTTTTCAAGGTCCAGCTCTATCGAATCATGTATCGAATCCCACTCCGCCTATCTCAACTTACCGCATGCCTGTCTTTCCCGTGAGACAGACCGGTTCGATCCCGTCCGTCCCTCCAGACTCTGGAATCTACATGCCAAATGAGCTCATCCTCACAAATTTTCCTGATGATAAGGATCTGTCTTTCGGTATATCTTCAATCATTCAGTCTATTAGAAACAGTTCTCCTTCCTCGTCATGTCCTGAACCAACTGATGTTATCCGTATTGGCAAGCCGAAAGTCAATTCTCATAGGCTGGTCAGGCTGATTTTTAAATCTGCTTTCGACGCGAAGCTTTTCGAGTCAGCTTTCTCTTCCGCTTCTCCCCTTTTTTGTGATTCAAGCTAGGTTCGCATTCGATCAAACCTTTCGCCTTCAGGACAAGCTCTCCGTCGGCACTGCTTCGAACTGAATAAACAAGCTTCCAAGAGCAACAATGGCTCTTCTTGTGAGAGTTTTAGTCTGCGGGACTCCGGAGTTATTTGGCGCTTCGCTCGCAGAGATGATGGTAGCTGGCAAAGAGACTCCTCTTGGTTTGATCGTACTTATTCAAAAAACTGAAGAGCCCTAACCTTGCACTTAAGTTTCTTAACTTGAATGCTCGCAGCATTGTCAACAAGCTTCATATTTTTCATTCCTATATCTCTGACCTCCAACCAGATTATCATCTCTGTCACTGAAACTTGGGTAAATAAAAATTTTAATGATGCTTTATTTCAAATTTCAGGCTTTAAATTATTCAGATCTGATCGTCGCAGTGGTAGTCGCGGTGGTGGTGTTTGCCTTTACATTAAGGACTCACTTCAGTCTTGTGCTTTGGATGTCGCTAACAGCTCGAACTTCAGTGATTGTGTTTGGGCTGAAGTTTATCTTCAGAATAAATCTTCCATTCTTGTAGGTGTGGTTTATCGTCCTCCTAACTCATCAGTAGCTAATAACAGTGTCCTATTCGAGCTCTTCCATGAAGCCTCCTCCCTTCCCCACCAGTTTAAGCTAATAGGAGGCGATTTTAATTTCCCCCACATTGACTGGGAGACACTTTTTTCCAACAAAGACTCTGAAGATTTTCTTGTTTGCACTGTTGAGTCAGGGTTATACCAAACTGTCTTTGAACCTACACGCGAAGAGCATATATTGGATTTATTATTCTGCTCCACTCCTGATCTTGTTACCCGCGTTGATGTAATTGAACCTCTAGCCTCTTCCGATCACAATATGGTGTTGGCTGAACTGGCTTTTTCTGCTGAAAGAAAACCAATTTCTTCCAATTCGACTCCTCGTTATAATTTTAAGCAGGCTGATTGGGACTTGTGCCGTTCCATTCTCGCTTCCAATAACTGGGAAAGTTGCTTCCAGCAAAAATATGTGAATGAGATATGGGCCTCTTTTCAATACGCTATTCACGGTGCTTTATCGTCAGCAGTTCCGACCATGAATTATCTTCGAAGTAACAGACCTCCTTGGGATTCTCCAGAAATTCGTTCTTTAAAACTACAGCGCAGAAGGGCGGAACGTATCTTCCTTGACACCAGATCTGAAGAGGCTAGACGTTTGCGCAATCATACATCTAACCTCTTGAAACAAGCAATCCGCAGATCTATTTACAATTTTGAATCATCTTTGGCTAACAGTGACAATCCTAAGCTATTCTGGAACTATGTAAAATCTAAACAAAAGGTTCGATCCACCGTTGGTCCGCTTGTCGACCCGTTCACTGACCGAGTAGTGTATGATCCCCTACACTCAGCTACTATTCTTGGTAATTCCTACAAATCCGCTTTCACCTCTGGGTCTCTTCCCATACCTGCTGTTCATACACAAACTGATCATTGCCTCGCTGATGTAGTCTTCACACCTGGTAGAATTCGCTTCCACCTATCACATAAGAAGAATTTCTCCTCCCCTGGCCCTGATGGCATTCAATATATCTGCTACAAACAAGGTGCTTTTGTTCTGCTTCCACTTCTTTCTCGCCTTTTCCAGATCTTTTTTGAGCTGAGGAATATCCCGCTAGTCTGGAAGCACGCACTGGTTACTCCTATACATAAGAAAGGTTGCCGCAAGAAGGCGGAGAATTACCGTCCGGTCAGCCTGACTTGTACTGCCTCCAAATTGATGGAGTCGATTGTTCGCGATCACCTGTGGCAGTTCTGGAACCAACCAATATGACATAATCAAGCGCTCTCAATTTGGTTTTCGATCCAATTCGTCTAGTACCCACCAGCTCTTAGAATTCCTCGAGGATTTAACATCTGTTGTGGATCGCGTTCAGTGGGCTGACGTCATCTATCTCGATTTTGAAAAAGCGTTCAATTCAGTCCCTCACTTTCGTCTCCTCTCGAAATTGACTTCTGTGGGCATTGGAGGTCTATGTTTTCTGAAAGTTTTTCTTGAGGATAGAACTGAGTGTTGTCGTGGATGGTGTGCATTCTTCCCCCTACAGCATGATTTCTGGTGTCCCCCAGGGATCCGTTTTAGGTCCAGATCTGTTTGTCGCCTTTATTAATGACATTGATGACACCTTGACAAACTCTTCTTTATTGAAATATGCTGATGATGTAAAATTGTACTCCGAAATCAAGCGCACTGATCCCCTGAAAGCCAAAGAACTTTTGCAAGCTGACCTCAACGCTGTAACCACCTGGTCGAAGAAATGGCAGCTATCGCTCAATCCCCAAAAGTGCTCCATTGTACACTTTGGATTTCGCAATCCTGCCTCGGACTACCGTCTGGATGGAAGTTTCCTGAATAATTCCAAGTGTGTCAAAGACCTTGGAGTTCTGATTTCAAAAGACCTAAAATTCTCTCGGCACATTCTGACCTATGTTCAGAAAGCGAATCGCATTGTATCTGCCATCCTCAGGACATTCGTCTCTCGGGACGCCGATCTGCTTATTCGTCTCTTCAAGACACTGTTCCACCCTCACCTCGAATATGCCATCCCAGTCTGGAATCCATCCCTGAACAAAGACGTTCTGGCTATCGAACGTGTACAACGTCGATTCACCAAAAGCATCCGTGGTCTATCCTCGCTACCCTACGAAGAAAGACTGAGAGCTCTGAAACTCCCAACACTACAATGTCGTCGTTGGATTATGGACCTTACAACCGTGTTCAAAATATGTAACCACCTTACTCCAAGTGATCTTAATTCCATCTTCACCTTTAGTGTTTCCCGAACCCGTGGACATAACTACAAAATTTTCCGCCACCCAACAAATCAGAATTGTCGCCTATCCTCCTTTTCCCACCGCATCATAGATGACTGGAACCGCCTCCCCGACGATATTGTGAACAGTGAAACGGTGAAACAGTTTAAACGAAAGCTTTTTATGTTTTATTGTGACTTCTAATTGTTCCCTCCTGAATGTATTTCCTGTGTTGCCTTGGTGCTCATTGCACTTATTGGTGCACTAAATAAATAGAATCTGTCCACTAGGGAACGCACCATCAGTCCTAAGGGCTAGACCCTTACTGGACCAAAATATAAAACAAAAACATTTATTGTGACTTAGGAAACAAATTCTGTTAATTTTTATCCATGGTACCCAGAGTTCCGTTATTTCCGTTATTTTCCGCTTTTTCGAAAATTGTCCTTTATTTCTCGTTTTTTTACCAATTTTTCCGTTATTTCCTTTTTTCTTCACTTTGTCATATGTATATTGCAAAATGCTACTGAATCTTGTTACCATATTCCTGGAACTTTCATAACAACATTCAAATAAGTAGATTAAAGTGAAATGCGCTTAAGTACGATGATAATCTTAATCTCTCGCTTCAAGTGTGAATATAATATGATTTTGAGGAGGTTCTACAAAGGGAATATTAACGTATGCGTTTATACATATAGGATGTTTCTGATGAAATCGAGAAATCTTTTCTATTTTTGCTGCTCCTGCATCATATCATCACAATCTGGGCTGTTTGTAGAAACATGGAGATCAATTCAGCAAAAGAAGGACAATCTTTGAATGTACAAATTTCTTCTGAATTCTTCAAATCCGTTTAAAGGTGCAAAACTCAATGTAATCCTACTTTTTAACTTTTTATCATTTCTGAACACACCGTTAAAATATTGCGCTCGTACTTTCATGGACCAAATATTTGTGGTACTTCTGTATAATCTATCATTTAGTACAAAAGTGCATTTTACAGATGTATCCACATTTAGTGAACAATAGGTCTATGGCAGTATTACTGTACAAGTCCTTCGCTACATCTTAACCCTCATCGGCACACCTGTCTACCTGTGTAGACGCCATGTTTTTTGAAACACTGTAACTTCTTCAAAAATGGTGATATATTGATCAAATTTATTTTCCATGCTTATTTTTTAAGTATTATACTATCCTTAGAATTTCAGATCTAAAATCAATTTCGGTCATGTCAAACACGCATTACAATCATATTCAGCACACCTGTATACCTTTGCATAAGTCAGTACTTAATGTACAAAATTGGATTTTCGGAAGACAATAATTAAGCTCTTGGTTCTGTTTGAGTGTCAGGCGTGCTTAGTTGTCTGAGAGAACATTTTACGGAAGTTCTTTTATGGGTCACAACAGTCAAAGTTCGTTTGGTCAAGTGAAGGATTGCCACAATAAAAACTATTGCACATGCAGATGCATCATGTTGCATTTGTGTTTTGTAAGTGACAGTCTGAAAGATATTCTACAGGGTATGTGGCGCTGGTCAGTCGAAGAAGTCAAAGTCCACCCCGATTTGTTTGAATCATTGCATAAGAATTGGTTCATACATGATAGAAATATTTACTTCCAACTTCGGTAGGATATCATCGATCGTTATTCTACGAAATTCAGCGACGTTCAATAGGTTAGCGATCAACCTAAACCTTAGTTTGGTGCCTGTCTGCATAATATTATCATAACATGCTCACATGAATGGTGAAATTAATTGTTTCGAAATTTTTTTGAATCTATGAAGTTCAATTACTGAACATATTCGAACATTTTTCAATAGTAAGTACTCCCGATGGCACTATTTAGTAGATGCTCATTGCTCATTGCAATTCATGAAGAATGTGAACCTAGGTAGCCTCACTTTTTGCTTTATCCGTTTAACGTCCTTTACTCCATCTCCGTTGGGTTGGACGATGATTCTTCATGGAATGCCTCCAGGTGTTCAGATCGAGGGTTTCGGCTTCTTTGAGGCCCAATTGCCGACAGTCTGTGGACACTGCTTCTTCCCAGGTCTTTTTTGGGCGGTCTCTTGTTGGTTCGCTGATCTTCATTTTCCATGCTTTCTTCACCCAATCGCTGCTATCTTTCCGCCGTATCATCGCAATCTGCGCACCCTCATGTCCCCATCGACTGACAGCAGGCTCAGGCACGCCAGAAGGTGGCTCTATCTTCGAGAGACACTCCACACATTCATCTGATCATCCTTCTGTCTGCTACCTCCATTCTCCTCTTTTCTACAGCTGTCAGAACCCATGTCTCTCTTCCGTAAGTCATACAGGCTCTGACGCATGAGTCGTAAATCTTGCCCTTCATCCAGTATGGAGTAGAACAACTGGTCAGGGTAGGCGATATCTCTCGGAATTTCGCCCCCCCCCAGCCACTCAATTCGCGCAGTCACAGCTGCCTCCGTTCCACCACCGGAATCCAACATGTCTCCCAAGTATCAGAAACGAATAACAGTGTCGCACCTGAGAATCTCCTGCCCTCTTCACTTGTTAATAATTGCGCCAATTCTTTCCTTCTCCTCTCTTGGGATTGCCAAATGATCTTGCGGGCATTCTCCTTTGCCTTCGCATGTTCTTCTTTAATCACTTTTCGTCTTGAGTTTTCTTCCATATGGCGAATCGCATTCTCTTTTCTTCCACTGCTGCGTCTACTTCTTCGCACCACCATGTGTCAGTATGTAACTTGGTGCACACTTCGTCCTGCCGCTAAGTGAAATAAGAAATGTAAGTCTAGCTCTAGATTATGTATTCAACAACTCAAATATTCTATTCTTCATTTTTGTCGCATTAATGTGAATTAATCTGTAAACGAAATTAAAATCTTTTTCAAATCAATCGTATATGTGGCGCTATCAAAGTGCCGATTACGGGTGAGCTGCTCAAAGTTGAGAAGAACGGTAGAGCACATGCAAAAACGAGCGGTGAATTTCGACGAGATCAGCAAACGTCTTCTATCGAACGACAAAGCTTGGAAAAAGAAAGGAAAGAGATATTAAATGGAATCAAAGTTGCTGATCTTCAGACAGAAGAAGGAAACTCTTGACGGGAGACTGCTGTCGACAGTAGATATATAAAAAGAGAAGATCATGCATGGACAAGAATTGATTCACACGAGTTTGAAAAGAAAGAAGGAACTTAAAAGTGGAATTGGATGGTGTAAATCAAAATGACAATGACTTCACTCACTCATCCCTTTTTGCGCCCTTTTCTTCCAGAAGATGCTGGGTTAGACGTTAGCTGCTTGAGTATGGACTTCCATTTCGGTGTATCACTGGCGTCCGCTTCCTGGGATCCAACACGTTTGAGGTCATCTCCACTTGTTCCCAGGTCTTCTTTTGTCTTCCTGCTCCTGTCTTACCATCTACTTCCATCCACATAACTTTTCTGATCCACTTTGTCTCATCCCTTCTTACCACGTGGCCAAACCGACGAAGTCTTTGCCTTCTCGTGACGTCTGTGATGTTCTCAAGACCCATTGCTTTTCTGATGCTGTCATTCGATTTCCTGTCCGATAGTCTGACACCACACATCCACCTTAGCATTCGCATCTCCTCACGCTCAAGTCTTCTCATCGGATGAAAGCAACGGCCATGACTCGCAACTTACAAAGCATAGCTTGCCGCAAAAAAGGCTCCATATACGCGCCCTTGGTTCTCAAAGATGGCTCTTCAGTAGATTCCAACTTCTGATATATATACATATCTACTCGTATATCTTTATTCACTATACTGCTTTGTTATTACAGTCAGTTTCTCCACTTCCTCAGATTGACGGAGGCCAATAATACGGAGGAGGGGTGATGCAAAGGCAAATAGTATCATTTTTATGAAAGTCTGCGCGAACTGTTGAAGAGTACTTTCTTCCTTCATGTTGACAGTTGATTTGTAGCGTCTCACTTGTGTTCTAATTTCATGTGCTAACTGCAGATCAGAACCCTTTCGTTAGATACTTTATGTACAATTTGTTTGATACACGAAATACAATGTGATTTGATGAAGTGAATGAATGGGATTAGACAAGAAATACTAACAAGATTTTCAACCATGGATGGCTTCATATATTCAAATAATGAGCGTAAAGCGTCAACTGGTGGAAAATACATGAATGACGCTGTGCAGCAAACTTAACGTATTCCTTTATTTTTCCGTTTTTCCCCTATTATTCTTCAGTAATTGCGGTGGGAACCCTGTTTATCACGAAAGCTTAATTCTTTATAGCAGGTCTTCTGCCGGTCTTTGAGAATGCGCGCCGTCTCGCGAAAGCACGGATGTAAATGCGATTTTAGCAATGAAGTGAACATAATCTTTGCAGCAAACTTTTTCTTGGGGAGACGATGCAAATTGACTTTCAGAATGACATCTTTTATGTTGTCAATTCATTACATTGGTAGTTCAATAAAAATTATTCTTTTCAAAATGCTGGAGCAAAGCAATAAAACTACAGAGCATCATGTTTTTAAACCGAATTCTCGAATCCCAGCACTTCAGAAGCTTGTCAACACAACCGCTTTGACAATAGAGCTTGGCCTGCAACCTATTGACGCACCATCTGCGTGTTTGATTCTGAATTTCATCAATTTATTTAAGTACCCACTGCGGTTGAAGAGTTTGAGCGAGATTTATCTGACACGCGCCATGTCAAGTTTTGACATGAGATTGATAAATGGATACTTACTGTATTCCAACAAATAGGCAACCATGATATCAAATGAGCAATGAATGAATTACCCTGCAAAAGATGTGCGGCTAGCAGGATTCGAACCTGCGACCCCAGATTAACGAGACTTGCCCTACCAACTGAGTCACGAGCCGCTTACATGCTACTGTGTCAATTTGGCAATGAAAGAACATGATATGATATCAGCCATTTTCTTTTGTTCTCTTGTCGCTTACGTCACGTTCTCAATAATGGTTATTTATCAATGGATTTGCTCCATGCTTTACTCAATGTATGTAGATTAATGTCATTAACGCTTGAATTTCCTTCCCTTTCCAGCAGCTCATGCTGATCTCCAATGGCTAATTATTTGCTACGGGTCACGTCTGCTGGCTCACCTACCGTGAATTGTTTATCGCCGTTACACATCTTGCTGAAGAATGAGAGACCCATTCATAGAGCAGCGCATTTTCCCGAGGATACGCGTAACAGACTCCCCAGAATGATAGGGAATGTCATGACTTCTCAATCGATTATTTGCGAGCAGAATATTGCACGGATTTTAGTGACACCATCATTGCCGCGGTTATCGCTACAACTGAGAAGATTTTCGGAGATCATGAAACGTCGGAATCTGAATACTGATGAACTTATTTTCAAAGTGCTCAAACTTCGTGGGAAAGAAGAAATATCTGTCAGTCAACTGCTTGGGGTAACGTTAAATTTTGATCTCATTTCTTAAAATAATTGCATGAAATTCAATATGCAATGGTCTTGCTGATTTTTTTAGCGATTATGAAGTACGAATAATTTGTACTGCAGATGATTTTGCAGCAGATACTTATTGCCATCAACTTCCAAACCGCTTTTTGATAAAGTCTGGTTCCCAGCGTAAATTCTCAGCTGTTTTCTATCTAAATTCATGGAGTTGACGATTTGAATTCTGCCGCTGTAGCTACCTTTAATTACATGTAGTTCGCCATTCCAGTTGAATCATTTGTAAATCGTGAGCTCATGAAATTCTGGTGTTTGTGAACTTTGAGCAATTAATCTTAACTAAATTTTAATTGTATGTTAAATTATTCTTTTTGATTGTGAATCTCACTGCATGATATACTTACCAGTATTACGAGATATTAATATGACCACATCTATAGAAATGACTCTGGATACAGTCCATCATGTTGAAATGGTGCATGTTTGGAGCTAGTGGAAAATGTTGCTTTTCAAGAATATTTCGAACGATGTTTCCACTTGGATCTTAAGAAATATTAACTTATTCTGGAAAGTAATGGAAAAGATTCCCAAACCGTGAATTTCTCGACAGACAATTCCGATTTTTCAAAGTTTTGACTTTCATATCGCCGATATTAATGTGGCAAATACATTCATATTTTCTTGTCATCATGTTAACCTTTTATTCAATGAAATTTTTTTCACATCTATATCTGTGTATGTAGTCCTTGCATAACATATATTTTTACGGCGGGATGCGTATAATTTCTGTGAAAACTTCAATCTGCTTTTGATGCCGCCAATATTTCAACTGAAATGAAATATAAAACTTGTAAAATATCAAAATTATTTTTTAGCAGCATTATTGCCAAAATGATTCTCAAAATAATTAATTGAAAAGCCAGACGTTTGCAAATTCTTGCTATTTCATTTCCGATATTTCGGCGTCACAGCCTGCGTCAGGGATACAAAAGGGAGAGAAAAGCTAGGAAGACATGGAAATATGAAATTCAAAGGTAATGTATTCAGTCATAAAAATTTCAAAGAAACATAAAATCCCGAAGCTCTTCACTTTCGTCTCCTGTGTTTACTTCTGGAAATAGATTTTGCATAAGAATGGCTTCTCGTAGTCTTAAGCTAGCAGTGTCTGAATTAGTGGCAAGGATCTTTGTTCTTTTTGCAATCGTATTACATATTCGTAGATTGCAGCTTCTGGCTTTTTAATTCACTATTTTGACAATCATAAAACTTGTGGTTTTGCACCCATGTTACGAATTCATTTAATCGTCATTGACTTTACCGACTAACGACAGACGTGCAACTAGCAGACAGGTTAACGATAGAGTGCGAACCACTGATTGATCATAGAGGCGTAAGTCTAAGTCATAAAGAGAGAAACGTCAACAAGTATTAACATGACTTGCAAGTAAATATATTCTTATCAATAAGTCTTTATCATGTCATTCACCAATGAGTCATGAAGTTGGTTATTGATGAGCGGCACATTCGACGATACGCCGCTCTTCCACGTGGCCGAGTTCCATTCAGTGTTCCTATTACGGCGGGATTTCCGGAATTTCGGCGTATTTCAACAGGAATTGGCGGGAATTTATTAATAGTTGGATTTGGGAGTTATGAGGAAATACATGCACTGAAGATTTGTTTTAGTCTGAATTTGAGGAGTTTTTTGATAATTTGGATTTGGTGTGATGACATGACGCATCCGATATTTTTGCATACTTTTAAGTAATTTCTTCAGTATTTTTAAGCGGTTGAAGCTCCTTTGTCTTGAAATCATAGCGCCCACATTAGAAAATTATCTCTGAAAATTTAATTTATGATTTTCATTTCTTCAAAATAGTGCTTATTATTATTATTTTCAACCTAAAGGAAGGTCTACAAATTACATTCACTTACACGGATTGATAAATTGTGCAATTCATTGATGAGACACAATCTTCCGTCGACGAATTTTTCTTGCATTCATAACGGGCAATTGCCAATTGTAATACTGTGAGGGGGAACAAGGTGGATGATGAGGAAAACTTTCCCTGATACATGCTTCTTCGAAGTGGGCGCTCAATGCCATGAATATTTCAGCCGAGCTGATTTCCGATCTCAGCACATATGTTTCCTGTAGTCCCAAGTTTGCATTCGCTAGAACCAGCTTTGGTCTTTTCGAGCCAAACTGACGAGTCCTTGTTGGACAAAACGTATCGTCAGCGGCTGCCAACTAATTTCGTGCTTACATTTTCCAAGTCTTAGGATGTTTTTCTACTCATCAGTAAGTAAAGATTTTAGAAATGATGGCCTCTCATGCAACCATGCAGCATGAGAGGAGTAAACTCAAAAATTCATTCATATTTAAGCATATTCCGTGCATGCTGCATAGTTGCGGCGAATTTACGTGAATTTACATGTCGTGTGTCGAGGATCACCTGAAATTTTCGGGTGATTCATTATCAGGGGAGTTGTAAGCTAAAGAAGTTGCTTAGGACTGAAATGTTGAAGTCGGTGAGAATTGATGAGGAACTGACGGAGACTGACTTAAATGATCAACCACGTTTACGCTCACGGAAGAATAAATACTGAAAGGGTGAAAGTTGACGCGAAAGACCGTCTGATTTCAGTAACTGTGGTTCTTCACGAAAAATATGATGGATTAGGATGAAACTGAAAAAGAATGTATGTGTTAAGAAGTAATGTGAAAGACAATTGAAAGGAAGAACAGACGAAGGCTTCTTCATCTTGGTTGTCGTTAGACGTCTTGTATGTCGTCAGATGTTTATTTATATCATTGTTTAGAATCTGAAAGTCTATATCTGAATTATTGAAAATTGTGCGAGTTTTGATAAGTCCGCGGGGTTTCAAAAATCGACGGGAGGATATTTTGCCATGAATAGGAACACTGTTTCAATTTATCACACTCTCATCCATTCGTGCTGAGTTTTTAGCAAGAATGCAGAGTGTGCCTATGTTGAAAGTCTTAGGTTTGACCCGAACTAGATTATAGATTTGTCTCCCGGACGCAGAGCAAACACTCTACCACAAGAATACTGCACCGGTGAATGACAGACTATCATTTATGATTTGCGGCGGCCTTTTCCTGTGTGAGCTGTAAATGACGTCAAACTATTCAGATTCTGACATACAACTAGCCTACCAAAAACAGACGAAAGTTAAGTCACTAGCTGCAAAACAGCAAACAACAGGAACCATCAGTTCTCAGATGGTTCATCAGAGCCATCAGGTGACTGCAGTCAGTTATGAATATGACATGCGATCATGTATTCAGTCTCAAGCCTTGTGTGCCAAGTCGTGGACACAAAAAATTAGGTAGATCAAAATGTAATTATTTATGTCGCATAACAAGTCAAGCAACATGACAATGTTAGTGACTAATTGTTGTATGGACACTCCTTGCTTTCAGTGACTCCTATCAATACATAGCGATGGAATTCTATATCAATTCAACAATGGCAAGGTCTTTGTATTAGCAGCATTTCAGTACAATAACAGACATGGATATAAGATCGCCATTTAAATTGACTTATAAATTGCTTGAGAAACGCCGACGTTGTTGGGGTACATGTAGCATACAAGGATTTTCGGGTTAATAATGAGTTCATTTAATGAACACAAATTTCTTATATTCAGCTTATCCAATTTCAAATCAATATTGATCTTTGATGGTGACGCTGAGCACTGCTAGGGCAGCATCATCAGAGAAGTATCAACATCACACTTTTAGGTTTGAAGGCTGAGGTAACTTAAGAAGTTGTGTCTTTATACATGTACATGTACTTATGTCTTTTCCCCGTGTCTTCAATAATGAATATTCACATGAATGACGAGGTCTGAATCCGGATTGGTTAATGTACAGCAATTTGCTTTTCCAAAAATGGCATCATATGAAATATCCAGAAATAGCATTTTTGTGTATGGCGCTCTACGTGACAGATGCTGATACGTCTAATGATTTGAGCTGTCTATGATCTTTCTATGCTTGAATATAAGGTCACTTTAGCCGTTCTCCACTGTGAGGTAAATTGCTGATGTTTTCATGACCAGACGATTTCTTGTAGTCAGGTTTCCGTAGCTCGTGATAAACAAAATCTTGAGATATTTTTTGGATGCACAAGGACTGGGAAATGCCTCTACTGTTGACATAATCTTTCAGTAAACGGCCATTGCTTTCTGTGGAAGTTGCTGTTTCTGAATGGATATCACAATTTGCAAGACCTTGACGAATAAAAGCTTCATTCAGAATATTTGCAATTTCTTGAGAGTTTATATCTCCACCGTCTCGTGTAAATGTAGCACATCTCTTCTGAATCTTTGCGGGATCGATTTCGTGATGATGTGAACCTAAAAGCAAAAATGAACATCAATAAAGCAACTGTGCGATACAATAAGGAAACAGATCTTTTCTCGCGCAACCCTACGAACATCTCGCCTGTTGTTGTCAGTAGCTGATGACCATTTGGACAATTGCTTAAATGGCTGAGTGAAAACTCCGAACCCAAGTATTCGCCATAAGCCGCATGAGGACGGTCAAGCTCTGAGTCCATTGAGCTGGGAAAAACTCAAAGCTGTATCACTCTACAAGTTTCAATGGTTGTCATCCATCATGGCGCATGCCACTTTAGCTATACTATGGGCCTCTGATTAGACAAAACTTGACGGGCATGAGACGTAGACCGTGCTTGCTGGTCACGAATATTATAGGCAGCCAGCATATTAAGTGAAATTTCAACGGTTATTCATTAAATGCCACTTATAGCACACTACTGACTTGTCGCCTGTAGTAATGAAGTTAGTGCGCCTGTACTAATTAATAAATGATGCTTTTGCAAACACAAAGTAAGTAGAATAATTAGATATTGTGTTGCAGTTTGAGTTGGAAAACGGGGGCAGACCTGAATAGTTGCCATTTCATCCAATATCAGGAATCGTCAACAGGCCTAGTTCACATCTCTCAACATAGACAACTCCCTATTTAAAGTTGCAGCCACATACGGGCAAATTTGAGATACGCAATTAGCACATTGAGTGACGTTTCATGGAGTTGTCGATGTTGAGAGATGTGAATTAAGCCTGCTGATGATTCCTGATATTGGATGAAATGGCAGCTTTTCAAGTCTGTTCCCATTTTTCAACTGAGGATGCAACTCAATATTTAATTATTCTATTTAAAGTGAGAAAGGCTATGAAGCTGACCGACAGAAAGTCTAAAGAATTTAAGCTGGCAATGAGGCTTCCGTCCTTCTCGGAAGTCGTTAAAGAAGGGTGCTTGCAATGGTTTGAGCATGTTCGATCAAATACATTATAGATCAACTCCCTGTTCCCAACATCAGCTGGAAGAAGACGAAATACCGGGTTCAACGCCGTAAAGGAAGACATGCGCAATCTGCACCTCCGAAACACCGAGACCGACTGCAGAAGTGGAAGATCACCTTCAAGAGAAGACTGTCAAACCTATCGCAATTTTTAAGATTGATGTGAAAGGGATTTATAAAGACAAGTTAAGCTGACAGATGTGATATTTATCGTCATTTTCCATCGGACACTGTCAGAAAAATAATATATAATTATCTATTTATTGCACTGGATTATAATGCTTGCTCTCAGAATCTTCGCTGACACCACCGTCGGGATGGTGGTGGAATTAGCAACGATCGGTTCCAAGTTAAGTTTGCGCTTCGTGATGATCTTCATGACAGAAATGTTATGTTTGAAATGGTAAGTGGATGACCATCAGTGATTTGGGACCACCAAGAATATCATTAATTTCAAGTCAATATATAGTGAAAACACTACTCATTAAATGAAAAATGAGCAATAATCAGATGGTGGAAATTCAAATGGAAGTCTTTTCTGATTTTGATTAAATTTCCATGCATTTTCCGTGGAAACAGAAGTCACCGAGAGTCTTCCTCGGCAACCTTGATGTACACCCCCATGCCTATTACTAATCTACGCGTCTGCCGAGCTCTCCTGGTTCCTCTTCTTGTCAGACACGAACAATGAAAAACACATGTTAATCCAATGTGACGCAGATTGCAGTTTTTTGGTAGAAAAGAAATTTTCTGTGTTTTCTCTGATTGAGCGAAAAGTATTAAGCCCAGTGTCACAATTTTTGAAACTGAATGTTGTTAGTTGTTACCAAATTGTTTTTGCAATCTAAATGTTTCAAAAAATAGAAAAAGTTGAGTTGGAAGGAAAAGGTGCAACACAGAACAAGGTGTGAGACAATTACCAGTAAGAATGAAAGAATTTCTTTACTTATCCTGGTGAAAAGTAGTATTGGTGTTTGTCAGAGCCCGCAACAGGCTGTGCATGAAAGCTAAGAAAGTATATGAATCAGCATGCACATTTCTTCACACATTTTCTTCGTTGTTTCAGATGATTGAAGAAACAGGCATTGACATCAACGACATGAGATTAAGAGAATTCATGCGAGCATTGAAAGCGGAGCAAAAACGCCTCAGTATTGATGTTCATAGTGCATCACTGAATAATTTTAATTTGACCAAGGAAGCCTTTAAGCAGTAAGTTTATTATTGTGAAATAAAATCTGTTATTGATAAATTCAATTTTACCAGGCGGAGTTGTATGAAACTCGTATGCATAAGCGAATATGTTCAATTTCTGCATTTTATTACCAAGACGAAACTTTATATCTAGGAAGAATTAGCTCTAACGGTACACTCTTCTTTACTGAGAAAATCTGTTGGAAAACGTGAATGATTTTATTAAAATCATTCAATAATAATTGTATTAATATATTTATTAACATGTATTATTGTATAATTCATGTCAGAAATAGAATTTTTTCTTGTTTTGATACTTCTTACTTCACATATCTTGAATATTCGCAAAATTGTTAATTACTAGCCATTTATTTTTTCATTGATCGGTGACCAATATCAGCAAAGTACTGCGTAACGGACTGCATATTTCAAGACATTTAATGACGAGTCCTCTAATTTGAGCAGTGTTTTTGAAGTCCAGTTGAATAAGCAAAAACGTGATGGCACTGGATTGAGAAAAAAATCTTTGCATATGACACGTGTTAGTTTTATATTTGTCACAGATATTCCATTTTCTTCTTGCAGTAGACTGCTCAATGTTCAATCTGCATTATAGAATTATCATACTTAACTCAAACAGTGATAACGTGAATGCACACGATTTTCCATAAGTTTTGCTACTACCCATCCAGTTATTGTTGGAAAACCTGTTTCAAACCCTACTATTACTGGAAAGTAAAAAATTGTAAAGAATGCAAAACAGGCTGCCCTGTATTACGCTGTCCTGACTTAGCCGAGGCCAGCATACAATGACTTGGAACTCAGCGCTTAAATTTGAATTGCATTGAAATCATGGTTAATAGAATGATGGATGAAAAGTGGAAATGTTCTGCCTTTTAGATGTGTGGAACCAGTCACGGACATCTTTAGTCGCATTGTTACAAATGATTTCGTAATTTCTGAATGGAATGAAACTAAGACCACACTTACAAGGCTTTTCAACGATTGTTCCCAAATTGAGAACGGAAAGATTGCCAGTTACATTCCTCAATTAGCGCGTGTGAATCCAAACCTATGGGGAATGTCCATTTGTTCGGTTGATGGTCAAAGGTGAGTACTCACTTTACAAAAAGATTTTGTCAAAAATTTTCTCAAATTTGCGCTTGACTTTTCCTAGTATCACATCAGTATTGTGTCTTCTAAATCATAATGACATGATTATAGCTTTGCTGCAGGGTTAGTCATCAAAAAACGCACCCGGGGAATTTTCGTGGTTTATCTGGGTGTGTTTTTCGGGTTTTTGCTCTGGGTTAAATCGGGGTTTCTCGGATTTTTCTTAATGCGTTGAAATGATATATATATATATACATACATATATATATATATATATATATATATATATATATATATATATATATATATATATATCTTGGCAGTGACACAGTGCTATCTTTATTTTAAATCATGCTATATATGCCAGTGTTTATTCAGTGGTCCCCAGGTTAGCGACACCCTTCCCACCTCAACGACCGAGTTCAGACGTGCTATTTTGAATTTTTGCCCCTCTCCAGCGACCGTAACTGAATGACCGTTAAATGAATAAATGAATGCACATCACCTTCAAACAGTACGAATGACAACCGGAAATTGCATTTTGCAAATCATTGTTATTAGAAAGCGCCGCGCAGAACTTGTGTACAACAAACAGTAACACAGCATTCAAATCCAGCATTGCATATCTTTAGTTATGTTAACCTCACAAATTGCAGTAGGCCTAATTTTGAGAAGTTTAATTCCGAAAATGTTCGACTTAATAATGGAAAATGAATAGGCACATAGTAACGCATAATCACTTTCTATTGAGATGCAACGCCGGTGCTCGAGATACATGTTGGTTGTCTATCACAAGCAGTACGGGCTACACATGTTAAGAAAAAACATCGTTGGAGTGACCACCTCGCGTCACAGCGACCACTTTTCCTTACTTCCTTCAGTGGTCATTGTAAATGGAGACCACTGTATTTATTTCAATGTAAGATCATGAGAAGATGATGAATGAAGACACAGCATACTGTGTTTCCGTTGTCCAAATGATTTAGATAATTGCGAGCAATTCAAATGCGAAATCAGCGTGAATTGAGCGAACGTGGAGGAGAAACATGGATTGTCATCATAACGATTTATCATAGTGCCCTACCGTTATCGCTGAAAAAAAGCAGTCCTACATATGAAGGAGACATCTAAATCGATTTTATAAGATACTAAAATTAAGTTTTTCTAAAAGTCTCATATCTGATGCCGTTACTTTGCTCTCTACCAACCAAAAAATTCTTGTGCATTTGTCTTACTTCTGATCCAAAAATAGTTTCTTCTCAAACAAAAAGTAAATAGCTAGCTATAAAATGCTGTCAACAGTAGGCCTACAAGAAATAGAAGCTACACAACACTGTAGCCATTATGTCGTTTATTAAACGTTCCATCTTTTGCATGTCCTGTGTCTATGAGCTGACAATCTTGATTATTTGAGATCTATTTCAAATCTCAAATTACTTTTCTTGGCTAGAAATATTTATAAATTATATTTATTGAATATTTATTGAATTATTTTTATTTTTATATTTTTTATTGAATATTTTTATATTAATATTAAATTTTTATTGAATTATTGAATATTTATAAATTCAAAACAAGGATATAACAGCTCGTTTGATAATTAATTGCACAACGAAAGCATGATTTTCAATAAATGTTGATTCTTATCGTGACAAATCCAGTCAAAGCTCGTTGATTAAGACCACAAATGCGATGCTTTCAATGTTTTAATTATCGAAAGTCGTAATTGAACAGCAGCTTATATACAGGGTGAGTAAAAAACGTTATTTTAAGTTAGTGAAAAATCAATTTCAATTATAATTTAATTTATAAAAAAATTAGAATAATAATTACAATAATTTATTCTTTCTTAAGTTGACTGATTTAAATTCTATGGTTTCGTCTTCTGTTGTATAACATATCTATGCAACAAATTGATGTTCTAAGTTTAAATAATTCAAATTCATATGATTGGGCGAATGGTTTATGTGAGTAGTTTAAGTCATTTAGTGCTTCATTTAAGCCAAGCTATGGAAGTGAAGGCGAAGTTTGTTTCATGGGCAGTTCCCATACGTCTCCATACGTGAAGAAATTCCTCACGTATGGAGATATCAATAATCGTGAAGATAGAGGAGGTCGTCCAGTGACGGCTACAGGTTCCATCAAACCAAAGATTGAAGACGACCCTAACGTTTCTACGCGTCGTATTAGTAACACGCTGGGAGTTTCTCAAAAAAGCGTCGTTCGCTGTCTTCACAAGAATAATTATCATCCCTATAAGCCAACCCTCGTCCAGGAACTATCTGATGACGATCACGACCGACGTCTCGAATTTTGTTAATGGATTTCTCAACAGCGTGACCATCATTCTCAATTCCATCTCCGAATAGTGTTCTGCGACTAATTCCTGTGGGGAGCGTTAAGAGACCGAGTGTACGCCCGACTGCCAAGAAATGCAAGGGAACTGAAAGTCAATATTCGAGAGGAAATGGCTACTTTTACATTTGACGCCTGTCCGAAGGACTATGACTCATTGGCTCGGCACTGCTCTCTTTTCATTCAGCAGGAAGGTTCTCAATTTGAGTCGCTGCTGTAAGCACCACTTGTAAGTAGCAGCTTTACTCATGTTTATAACCGTTTGTTGTTGCATTTTATTGTAACTTATAATAGATATCCCATTAAAAGCAAATAACGCTTTTTTTACTCACCCTGTGTACAGCAGATACAAAAAAACCACAACCGTGTGATCCCAGTTAACCGAAATCTTAATTATAATCTTAATCTTAATGCCTGAATTAACGAGCTTCGACTATAACATGTCATGATAAATTAGCGTCTTAAATGTGATCTTATGGTCTTCAGAGACTTTCAGTTTTGAAACCAACCTCCTGCATTATCTATCAATCAATGCAATCAAAAGCTTTCCATTATTTATCTAATAACTGCAACTTGTCACCTATGTGTCTTCGTCTTAATCATGATTAGTCGATCCATTTATCGAACAAAGCGATAAGCTGACAGGCACAAACATTCTCTTGCCATGGATGGACAGTGGACATCGGATCAGGAAGAGGTGTGGAACACCTTGCGCAGTCATCATCTATATAGGTGCAGTTTGCGCAATCATGCACATGCACACACAAACCCATGATTTTTATAGAGGGAGACGTGACTTCATCGATAAATCAGAAAATCTAATTCACCTGAGTATCATGTACTCACAGGTGCGCATAATAAAACCCTACAGAAAACGATTTTACCCATCCGATTTCGCCCGCCTGGAGGATGAAATCGGTTTTTATTACTAGGTAGACTTCGATTGACTCTACATTGTTGTTCACTGATTATTGTAGAAATCGACAGGAATTTCATCTGCTTTGGTTTGAATGTTTTATACTGTTATCAGCTGCAGATAGTCCCCGAGATGAACATCAAGTTCTATCGACTGACTGCATGGTCATAATAATCATACACTGAGCCAAAAACCAGATGTCATCTATGTATATCCACAAGGTTTGTTGTCTGCATTATAGCGGCATTATCAACCGACATGCTTACTACAAATGATCAAATTCTTTGCATAGAATTAATACAGATTTGAAATCGACAGTGGTTCATATTTTTGGCATAAATTTTCATTTTATAGAAATCATGATGCATTGCAGAGCATCAGTTTGCCTGGACGGAGAATAAAAAGATGGCATGAGACTCGAATTATATAAGCAATAATTTCCATTTCACAGAAATAAACTGTTTTTTCTGATCAGAAACTATGATGATAACATTGCGAGACTGTAAAGAATTCAGTATACAGGGTGGGCGGAAATTAGATGCTTAATAGAAAATGCCTCTATTTTTGGTGCTATTAGTCAATTTTATCTACCTTTCCTGAAGAATGTGTACTACGTTAGGGAGTTATTATCGCCAAAGTTTCATTCGAAAATATGCTGTACTTTCTCTTCTAGATGACTTTAAGATTAAGTTAAGATTAATCATCCACACCATTTTCTGTTCTGTGCATTTATGACTAGTGATGACGATTCATTTACAACCCTTTCGACGGTTGCAACTTGAACCCAGTCAGTGATTGCAAATCGAATTATTAAGAACAAAAGTCTATTGGATTGATTTTGTCATACCAGTGCGTTTATTATGGCTGAGCGCTACACGTTGACGGAGCGTGCACAATTAGCGGCTAGGTACGAAGTGTGGCAATCTGTCATAGCCGTACAAAGATGGTGGCGATCGGTTTATGGATCGCATGCTCAAGTGGATGCCAGAACAATCAAAAACTGTCATTCTAAGCTCATGACGACCGGCTCAGTAGCAGATGCACACAGAAGCGGACGTTGCTCAACATCCAACTTGCCGGAATCTGTACAGATGGTCGAGGAGATGTTTTTAAGGAGCCCAGGAAAGTCAACCCGCCAGGGAGCTCGAGAAAGTGGACTGTCCCCGGTGGCTCGTCAACCGCCACAATTGTCACTATTGGGCGGGAGAGGATCCTAGAGTTACCACTGAGAAACTGCAGGCACGACCAAGTGTGACGGTGTGGTGCGGCATGACTGCGGATCGGATTGTGGGTCCGGTATTTCTGCGCAACACCATGAATGCCGAGCGGTACCTCGCGATGTTGCAGAACGACGTCTGGCCAATTATCAGCACTTGGAACAGCATTCATGATGTTATCTTCATGCAAGATGGTGCTCCTCCACACTTTGCCCTGACTGTCCGTGAGTGGCTCAGTGAGCACTTTCCTGGGCACTGGCTAGGCCGTCGAGGGCCACTTGAGTGGCCGGCTAGGAGTCCTGATCTGACGCCGTGTGACTTCTTCCTTTGGGGTTGGGCCAAAGAAGAGGTCTATCGAACAAAACCGCAGACACTGGACGACCTGGAGGCCCGGATTCGTCAGGTCATTACTTCGGTGACGCCGGATTTTTTGTCTGAGTCAGTGGATGCTATCCCTCGACATCTTCAGACTCTCGTCCAAAGAGGCGGATCACAGATCGAGTTTTGAGTTACCAAATTCGTGTGTATGTGCACTTTCTTTGAATAAAGTATTCACATGGAATCTATTTTTTCTTTAATGACGAATATCGATTTTATAAATAATTTATAAAAAGTATTTCTCGAAAAAATGAACTTTTTTTCACAAAGCCATAATAAAAAAGTACAGCATATTTTCGAATGAAACTTTGGCGATAATAACTCCCTAACGTAGTACACATTCTCCAGGAAAGGTAGATAAAACTGACTAATAGCACCAAAAATAGAGGCATTTTCTATTAAGCATCCAATTTCCGCCCACCCTGTATATTGATATTTATGAGATATCGGTTTCCACATACTATAGCTAAATTTAAAACAGTATCACATTTATCTTCTTATAAGTTATTTTGTGTTACAAATTTTCTATTATTACTTTGCTGAAATACGCCGCGTTTCATACACAAATAGTTTTAAATACGCATGAGAGATTTCCGCTAGCTGAAATTCCAATTCGGTATCTAACTGAAAGCCAATATTATTATTACGAGATGCATCGCTGTATCTTATTTTCATATTGTGCCATGACTAGATAATGGACATTATATCTTGAAATTATGATATTTTAATCGATTGAGTTGACAGATTAATTCGAAATCTCAATTCATGAAGTTCGAATGATGTGATGCTTCAGCAAGAAATGTCACCACTCACACGCCCTAGATTGATTTCATAACTACATAGCTCTAGACCGACATTATTACTGATGTTCTTGCACTCTTTTATTGGTTTATAATCATGAAAGTGCATTATTTTTTTCATATTTTTATCAAGTTTAACATGTTCTAAAGTTATGCTTAAAATAATTGATACTGTGGTTATCAATCATTTTTCAGATTATCATTAGGTGATGCGGAGAAGCGATTCACAATGCAATCTGCACAGTTTCCTTTGGCATACTGTCTTGCCCTACATGACAATGACGGCAAATACGTTCATTCCTACGTCGGTCACGAACCCTCAGGTCTTCCAGTATCAAGTATTTCATTGAACAAAGAAAGTAAGAATTTGGATTGTGACATATTTGTATTAATTTTAGATTTATTGTATTATAGAATTTCAGTAGTCTCCTTGGGACAGCAGCTCAAGTGATCTGGCGATCTTTTGGTAAAGATGTCCTTGAAGCTTCATGATAGTAAATTATAATTGCTAATAGACCACAATTTTGACTTACATAAAAATTCATAGCAAATATGCCTTGCAGATGAATAAATCAACCTCTTGACCCCCGATGACGTGCGGTGCACGACATGCGGGCACTTGCGAAGGTGTTCGACTAGCAGCTGACAACAATGGCCCAACTGCCCTTCACGTGCACTGCACGTCATCGCTGCATTATGTTTCCATTGTTCACTTAGCATCGGGGGAGTTGCAGTTATGAGCAAGTGTGGCTAGTTGGAGCTGTGTAGCCGATTTGGCTTCGGGCTCAAAAGGTTAAGCGGCAAGCCCTACTTTACAAATTCAATCTCCCTTGCCTATTAGTTCTCACATTACAGTGTCCGCAAAAAGTATAGAGCGCACGACTCCTAGAGGCCCGAGTTTATGAATATATACATGGTAATCAACTCAAAACAAAAACTTGCGTATGCTTTGTATTTTTTACTTAAGTGTTAGTACTTCGTCATCTGTGCTTTCATTTTGATGACCAATTGTAGGCGTTTGGGCATTGAGTCAGCCAGTCTTTCAAAATAATCACTCACCAAGTCAATACACCACAGCGTCTTGATTTCATGCGTGAGTCGTGGAATTGACGAAGTATCCGCGGAGGCAGGGCGATCTTTCTTATAATTCCAACAATTTTTTCATCGGATTTAAGTCTGCAGAATTCCCAGGCCAATCCAGCACTTGTATATCATGTTCATTGAGTCATCTTGTCCTTTTCTTGGCTTTGTGACAAGTTAAACTATCGTGCGTTAAACGTGCTGCATCCGTGAATGTTAAGCAAGTTTAGCATGTGATCGTTTAAAACGTTAATGTAGCGATCAGCCATCATTATCACATTTTTCGTCAGAAAATATAAAGTAGGCTTATACGTTTACTAGCACAAGAGAAACCACCCCAAACCATTACCTTGTCTGGGTCTTTCACTGTTTTCACAGTGAATTTCGAGCGCAGCGGTTCGAATTCTTTGGGCGATCAATCCTACTGCTGACTTAGATCTGATACAGTGGAAGGTGCTTTCATAACTGAACTCAGTGTACATGATATACAAGTGCTGGATTGGCTGGGAATTCTGCAGACTTAAATCCGATAAAAAATTGTTGGAATTATAAGAAAGATCGCCCTACCTCCGCGGATACTTCGTCAATTCCACGACTCACGCATGAAATCAAGACGCTGTGGTGTATTGACTTGGTGAGTGACTATTTTGAAAGACTGACTGGGGCTCTAGGAGTCGTGCGCTCTATACTTTTTTGCGGACAGTGCATGCTTCAGTTTTCCTAATCTGAAATTCGAGCCATGCTCTCATCTGTGTCCAGACATGTCTTCTTAGTTATGCGATGAAAGTTTCGATGACCGCCTTCCCGAAAATCAATCCTCGATTGCTGGCAGAAATGTAGTTCTGCATCAGAATACATGTGTGATCATATTTGTTCTTTTTCAAGAATTTCAATGCAAAAATTCACTCAAAATTCAGCAACTTAAGTAGTTACATTGAGATGTAGCCTACCAATCATGCCATACATCAAGTATCCGACGAAAGTAATGGTGTAGTTAATCATGTCTGAGAAAGGTGTTGGTCGAATGACAGTCTTCGAGATCATCTTCCAAAGTGTGTTAGAAATTCCTCTTTGAAATAATGTGCGGACTTTGTCATAGCCATACAATTCCCCAGACTTAAATCCGATAGAAACCCCATAGGCCACTCTCACGATGGGCTTGAAATGTGAAGCCACAACAAATCGATATCAAATGATTGCAGCCACTCTTGATCGTTGATATCGAGATGATTCTTTAAATTAACTGGCAAGAAGCTACTTTCCACAATGCCTGAGCGAGTTCAAACCGTGATGGATAAGAAAATGAACTTCTGAGAATTTTTGGAGAGCTGTTTTGACTAATAATTTGTTACAAATGCGTAATGACATAGGCCCACCATGTATAATATGATATGGGAAACAAATAATGGTTTTAGAGGCTCGAATCATTGAAATGGCAAAAGCAATCAATAATCTACATAGCTTCAGGAAATGCAGGCATTAGTGAAAAGTAATCGACAATTAATTGGAAAATTTGCACTTTCCCAAGAGGTGAATAGTAAATTAATTGACATACTGTTCTTTCTTATTCGGAAAACTTCACTAAAGGAAAGAATGCGGAGAAAAAAGCTTTACAAATGATGTCAGCATCCTCAATAATGTTTAATTTGGACCAACAAGATACTGTAGTGTGTCGTCAAACGCGGGGAAATCGTGCGATAGAAATAAATAAATGATGTAGCACCCACGCGTGCAAAATTGTAAAATTGTTACAGCAATCACCCCACGGGAGCCGAAAATCGTGACGAATTTTCCGCTAAGAACATCATAGTTGTAAATTGCTGATTGCTGCTTGTAATACACTACTACATGTAGTTTCCAATAATTGGCTCAGTTTTAGACTATACATCTCCAGTTTTTGCTGGTATCATTCAGAAGGGGCATAATGTGATTTCCACTATCCTAAAACGAACACATTGGATTATGTGGAATGGTGTGTCAGATTGCGACGAATGTCCCATCGAGCTGGAAGACGAAATAATGGTTTTATCTCAGTTGTCCCAAAAAATAAAAAGTGATTCTAATCATATCCTTTACTGCCTTTTGCGGAATAAATCTGTAATATCAAATGGAAAATCACCCTTCTGTGTTCGTACATGACAAGTATGCAGATCTTTTTTCCTATTTTTCAGATAATGCTTGTAATGCATTTTGGAACATTGTGATCCTACTCTCGTGCTTTGATTTTGAATAAACTTTGTATTGTCTTGTGTTGATTTTCATTCTTTCCAATGAGCGCTTTCTTATCTTTTTAATACGCGCATATCCACGGATGGTCTCCGTGGTACAGTGGTTAGCTGCTTGGCCTAGCGATCTTCTGGTCCAGAGGTCGAGCCCCGAAAGTGTTATTCGAAGTCGTCAGGAAGGGCATCCGGACTAAAAGATCACAACGCTCCAGATTAAAGTCTGACTATGTCAGCACCGTCCAAGCCCCCAGTATGGGGAGTAATGACGTTAAACCATTCATCATCATCATCATCATATCCTACGGTACGGAATGCTAGAATTGTTTACGATCAATCCTCACTCTCAGGCACATGCAACAACATAGTTTACAAAAGGACATGTCAGTAACCTAACTTTTAGAATTTTTAAAATCAGCTGTGCTACTGAAACCAACGGATCAAACCTATTCCTTTGAGACATGCCAGCAGGTGCCACTCCTTATTTCTACGTATCAGCCTCTACACTCATCATGAATTTTCCCTCTGTCTGACTAGTAAGACAGCTTTGAAACTAGGACTGGTATAGCATTTTTTATAAAAATGATTGAGGTAACTTTGCAGCCCGATCATTCAACTTTGAGAACCCATACATTATTCTCACAGAAGGTACTTTTTCAAAAAA
Source organism: Prostheceraeus crozeri (assembly GCA_907163375.1). Taxonomy (NCBI): domain Eukaryota; kingdom Metazoa; phylum Platyhelminthes; order Polycladida; family Euryleptidae; genus Prostheceraeus; species Prostheceraeus crozeri. The sequence continues at coordinate 86,094 of CAJQUW010010046.1, forward strand.
AGTGGCTGCGCATGCTGGCACAACTGAAACATGCATGATAGGTAGGTTTCAGCAGCACTCATATTTCTTAAGATAGTCGGGCTGACTTCGCGCACGTAATGTTAGTCTAGAGAGCCATAGACAAAGCAAGTTTAGTAAAATGACATGATGAAAATTATTTTCAGAGTGACGAATTTTCCATTTTTATGCGTGAGTGGATAATTTCAAGTATTATCCGATGTGATGAACTAAGAAATTTCAATCATGTATAATAGATTAAACTTTTCGAAGGGAATATTTTGAATGGCAAATTGTGTGTGTGTGATGAATTAAGCGATTAGCACTGTATGTAGGAGAGATTTTTACACGAAATCATAACTTGATGAATAGTGTTAAATGCACCAATTGCGCAATGCAACTCACGTCGATATCCAATCCATCAGGATCGTTCACAAAAGCTCTCAAAGAATCTAATGATCGCTCAAATGTGTTGACCTCATTCAATCTGCATTGCAATGCAGTGCTGGTCATCGTCATGATATGAGAAACTTGACATTTGACACATTGCAGGATGATCACATCATTATCTTGAAGGGTTAAAGGGATGTGGAACAGGTTTGATGTTATTCGAGTTAAATTGCGCTAAAATTGATCGACATTAGAAAGAAGTCTTGTTAGATTATGCTTGTGTCAAGCTTCATAGACAGATGTACATGAGAATAATGAGTTCTTGACCTGAAGACTGTCCTCGACAAAAATTATGACTCTAGACTTTTCGCTTAATCAGAGAAATCATAGAAAACCTCAATCTGATTCCCATTAGATTTATATGAGATTTTATTTGATCATGTCTGACAAGAGGAAGAACCTAGCAGAATTCGGCAGATTCGCAGTAGCCATAAGCTCGGCCTCGTTCCCTGCAGAAACTTGTTCTGGCGACCGGCGTAAGATGAGCCAACATCTTATTCATCATTTTCCATCTGTGAGGCCATTGTAAGTGCGCAACGATCACCTCGACTCAAAGCATCGTAACCAACCTTGTTGTATACTGCCCGTCAAAAGTCTTTGCACCCCTCAGAAAAATAGCGTTTTCAATGTTTTCATACTTTATTACGTGTATATAATAGCTTTCAGAGGTAGAAGTCGTGAATGTGGACAGATTTGTCCAACTTTAGTTACTGCAATATGTGTGGATCGCCTATAATTTCTTCCCAAAAAATGTAATAAGAGAATAAAAAACTGCGAAATGCTACCAATTTCCATTTTAATAGAAATGAAACGTAACATACAAGCATACTGATACTGAACATATTTACAATTATATACATTTTATACAACAAACTCTGTATAATGTCATCAGTACCTAGTGGCACCGCCTTGAGCTGCGATCACACTGTCGCAGCGTGAACGCATCGAACGAATGATACGACGAATGGAGTTCTGAGGAATACTGCACCATTCATCTTTCAGAGCAGATTTCAGATCAGCAATATTTCGAATTTGTCGCTTTGAGATTCGCCTACCAAGCTCGTCCCACACATGTTCAATAGGATTGAGGTCGGGACTGCGACTCGGCCACTCCATGTGAGTGTAGTCATGATTCTCGAGGTGGAGTGTCTCAAGAAGACGGCAGCGATGGGGTCGAGCATTATCGTCCTGTAGAAGGAACCCTGGACCTATAACACTGAGTCCAAAAGGAATACCAACGGTGGTCAAAATCTCACGGTACTTTTCACCGTTCACAGAACCGTTTGGCATCACAAGATCAGATTTGCCGTTCCAGGCGATAGCTGCCCAGACCATTACTGAACCACCACCAAAACCTCGCCGCTCTTGGGTCTGTACTGCAGCAAAGTTTGCGTACCGAGTATTTCTCTTTCTCCAAACCCTCAAGCGACCATCAGTACGACGGAGACAGAAAACACTTTCATCAGTGAAAATTACTTGACGCCATTCTTGAAGTGCCGACCATGAGCGATGCTGTCGTGCCCATTGCAAACGTGCAAGCTTATGACTATCGCTAAGTGGAAGAAATCTGAAAGGACGAAAGCTGTGAAGACAAGCATCATGTAGGCGTCTACTTATTGATGACTGGGACACTCGAACATTCCTCTCACGAAGAAGTCTGTAATTCTGGAATGCTTACAAACGGATTTGCTTCAGCTGCGGAAGTAATGAAAGAACAGGAGTCTTCAGCAAGAACTGAAGGTCTGCCGGATCTGTTTCTGTCTTTCACTGAATGTGTCTCCCTATACCGTTTAATTTGATACCTAAAGGTTGATTTTGGAACATTCAAATGACTGGCGATTCGATTGTAAGACCACTTAGCATCAATACTGAGTGTGACAATACGCCACCGCTTTTCTTCGCTCAATTCACGCGTCGCCATGATTGCTGACTACGTTTGTTGACGCTTGTCCGCACTTTTATTCTTACGACCGCTTGTCACTGAATGGTGTTCTCAGCTAATTAACTCCGTGTCATGACCCAAATTGTTTTTATCTAAGTGAAGCATTATAAGACATTAAACTGGAGACATTCGCTAAGAATAAACTGCCACTTAATTAGCTTGAAACTTCAAATATCTTAGGGGTGCAAAGACTTTTGACAGACAGTATAGAAAACATTATGAGGCCTACTATAGTTGGGAGACGTATCATGAGTGACCGAGAACTTGATGAATCCTCATCAAAGTGACTTTGGATTTATCAGTATATTCACATCCCTCTATTCGAGATATTTGAAGTCAGTAAGCTTCTTTTAGAGCACAATCATGTACATGTCATGCTATGTTGTAGAAGACGTTGACAAATCCTTAAAAAGCACTTGTATTTTCAGAGAAACCTCACAACCCTATGATAAGTACAGGTGCGCTCGTCATTTCATCTCTAATCAGTCAAAATCACGATTGTATCGCGGATTGTTTCGATAATGTAAGTAAACAATTATCCTAGTTCTGTTTCTGCATCCTTCAATATTGCACTCAACCAATTGTTACCCGTTCCTATCAAATAACATTAATTCTCTGATTTTTGATCAACAATTTGCATTTTACTTCACGAAATAACGAAATGAATATAAAATCACTAAGCGACGAAGAACAAGCTGTGACATCTTGGCTTTAATTTATCCCTTTTTAGCCTTGTTGTAGCACATTAAAGATTAAAGAGGTGAGAGCAAGATTTGATTTAAACACTAGATTCCGATCTCGGCTTGCATACCATAATGATCCACTTAACAACGGTTTGTGCATGCAACGTAAACCTGAGTAAGCATTTTGCATTCTGTTTACAGAGTGAAGCATTTTGAGCTCGACCTTTGTTAGCGAGATTTAAATTGTTTCATTAATTGCAAATGTGTCTAGTTCGGATGACGAGCTGTTCATTCTCTATAATAGGGTATGCCAAGAATGACCGAACTGACGAAGACTAATAAGCCAGAAGCGTTTGCAGTTCTTGCAATGAGTTAAATTAGACCTCATCTCAGTTCTCATCTCTTGAATTTATTTCTAGGAATCGGCGACTCGACTTGCATATCACAATGATCTATGTAATACCGTTGAAAATTATACTTGATAAAATATTTAATGTATCATACTTGCTTTTATCATGCTCCATGCGCATGCTAGCATAATGGAAGAGATAGATTCTCTAAGAGGTCTCGGTTTATTCTGCTCTAATAGCACAGGGTGTCGACCAGAGTTGGTGACGGGCCCAGGGCCACGGGTGGCCGGGTCTGAACGTTGAAATTCACGGGTCGACCCGCGGTTTTGACATAATAATATAATATGATTAAGATAATGTCACTCCTAGCTCTTACAATAATGTCATAGTCAACGTCAAATAGCAAATAATCTTCTCGTCCCAAAATCAACAGTAATTAACAACCACTAATCAACATAATCAACCATAATCAAAAATGATTGATGAGCGCTGGCGAGCACTTTATTTACTCGTTTAAAAATATTCGATTTAGGTCTTTGATCACCCAAGCCGATGTAAGTAGCACCAAGGACATTTTAATACAGTAACTTGACATAGTATATCAATATAGTTAATTAATCCATGAATAACTGCAAAGCAAATATGCCTAGTTGGATAAGATAAAAAAATTGAAAGACATTATCAATTCATCGAACTTTAGATCGTCAGCGATACTTAAATGTATTCTGAATTAGAATCACATTCGGTAACTTATAGAGCCTCCGGAACTGTCGAGCACAGAGTCATTTCATAGTCAAATACGCTTCAAAATGTTTAGAGCACATTGCATTTTATGTTATGATGATGATCATCATGTTACACTTCGATAATAATTAAAGCGTGTTATTAAGTTGTTGATCAGTGTAAGTATTAGATTACAATATTCTCTCACAAAACTAACGTGACGTCTATTGCATGTCTTACACCGGATTTTGCCGCAATTTTGATACTTCTTTAGTTAGTTGAATGCGTGCCCATTCGAATGTCTATTTTCGGTAGCATTTCTTTCAGATTAATCACCTGTGTCAGCAATACTAACTTGTTCTTCTCTAAATTAATCAATGATATTCATATTTCTGTAGACCTGATTCGAGAATTGGAAATACTGCTTTACTCAATTCACTGACGTGAAAACTTGAATATTTGCTGGCAAATACCAATTACATGAAATTGAGTCTGTCATTGTTGTGCAATAAGCATCTTACTTGAGCAGACATAATTCACACATATGAAGTCAAAAATTTTAAGTATAGCATGACAATTACGCTAGGTTAAATATGTACAGCTGATTTCAAATTTGACAACATGGGTACGGACATCGATGAAAGAGTCTCTCATCACCATGGCAAATGGAGAAGGATAGTCAATCTCATGGATGCTTGACCTTTAATGCTGATCAGTCTGCTGTGAAGCAAATCTGATATCCGGGAAAACTGTTGAAACTGAAAAACGAAGCGAATATCTGTCGACACCATGTAGTAATAGGGTAATAGTTCGGTCATGGAGTAGCAATTCTTTTTTTGATTCTAATAGGCCAAATCTGCAACAAGTAATACTACAAATTTGTTTTACAAAACCGTGATTTGATTTTTCCTAGTGCAAAAGTTTTCATCTTGTTATTCGAAGATGTTAACTGCCGTATTTCCTCTAATAGATACGACCTCTAATAAACGCCCCCCTAATGAGCGGCGTAGCAGATAAGTCAACTTTTCATTGAACGCCGCACCTATGATATCGAAATGAGATAGAAATGACTAAGTGAAATACATGTATCGTCCATTTAGCTAAAAAAACGAGGATGTAGTAAATTACTGGAATGCTCAATGATATTACACTATCTGTTGTCAATATCATGATGGCAGAAGTCAGACAACAACCTCACTCTCTAATCAACTCATTAAACTTTAGATCGTAATCCATACTTAAATGTATTCTGAATTAGAATCACGCTCAGTAACTTGTAGAGCCTCTTGAACCGACGAGCACAGAGTCATGACTCAAAGACGCTGCAAAACGTTTTGTGTGAGCTTCGCCTTCAAATGACCATTGGAAAGAAGCAACAAATACAGATACTGCAAGCACAGTAATTCGAAGAGATAAGTCCAATGCTGTGTTCAATCAGCGTCGAAACCACGACGCCATCTCGGCACTGAATAAATCGGTACTGTTATAAGAAGAGTGCCACATGAGATCTCAGCTCTCATTGTTACTTTTCTGTAAAGGTTATGTGACTGCAATTATCGTTGTCATTCAATTTGGAAAAAATCTTATTAGTAGAAAATCGCACATTCTGATAAACCGTCCTCTATGAAACGTTTCTCTGTAATAAACGCCGCACTTAAAAGTAAGCGATTTAAATAAACCCCGCGGCGTTTGATGAAGGAAATATGATCATAAATGTTTTATTATACAGGTCAATCTTGAGATTGGGATGAATGATAGAATGATCGAGGTGTTTGTTCGATTTTGATTTCTAAACCTACATAAATTGAATTATTAACCGATTAACTTTCATTGAAATGACTAGCTTCAAACTGCAGTTTCAGAGTATTGCAATATTCTGTTACAATAACTAAATTAAGAAAACTGCCATTTGAAAAATTGCAGCTTCTAGACAACAATTTATTCAGGAAGAAGTATGGTAAGTAAATAGCGACCGAATGTGTGCTGATTTGGTGAAGGAGTCAACATACATTGTGATGATTGATAATTCTTATGATCGGGTTTTATCCTATCGCGACCAATTATTATTCGTTCAATGATTTTTTTGCGTCATTGACAATCGATCGCATCTTAGAAATCTTCTCAAAGTTTGTATCGGAGAAAATGCATTTGCTCGCATTCCAGATATTATTGTCGTATGTTGTAATAGAAACTATGTAAAATATCAAAATCGTGAAATTTTGTTCTGTTTTTTACTGAGTGTTCTTGAAACGAATGCATCGATCGAATAGGACGTTCTTTGCTTAATAATGAAATTAGCGCATTATCACGACTTAAGGTCAGACATGATTGATAGTCACATTCCGTGAATTACCGCTTATATAACTGTGGAATCTCATTTCTCTTCAATTAGAACGAACCTATAAAAGTAAATGCATCAAACATTTCAGCTAGCTACTCTCTGTGTTTTGACACTTGAAGGAAATAGCTTTAGAACAACTCAACCTGCCGTCGTCACAAAAACGTGAAGAATAAAAGTGGTGAAAGGCGTGATGTTCGATTCGCTGAATTTATTATTCTTTTCCTCGCGATGTTTGATAAATATATCACGGCCGCATGAAGTTCTAACTTAGACACTACGGCATAATTAGTGAAAAGATTGACCTTTATTGAATAATCCATGACTCTCGTGATTTCATCTGTACAAAATGTTATTCAAATTATGGAATTTACTGATCATGCGGGCTCTCTTGTCGGTGTTATTGATTAGAAGAATTAATTATTACTAACACAATAATCGGTCGATTAATTTCAATATTTCAAAATTTGAATATTTTTCTTTGCTATGATGACTTAGTGGAGATTGCTCCATAGAATCATGCAATTTGAAAACAGAATGGCTGTGTGGTCAAGTGAAATTTAGCTTATTGTGTTTATGGACAGCGATAAAAACTTGCAATGAGCCTATAGAAAGTTATCTGCCAGCAACAAATACTGAACGTGTTTTAGATGTAATAAAAACTAGTATCTGATATTTCAAAATATTCAATGAATTTCATGTCAGCAACTCTATAACAAACATAAGAGATGGCTGAAGGCGGGAGGACCATAATGAATCAATGATGTGAAAAATATCAGTTTTCTCTCCCGAGTAATTTAATGCCACTAAATAATTACGAATAAAAAAATATGTACACAGCCGACGTTTCGGGTCCAGACTCAAGGCAAGGCAGCAATAAAATGACACTGTCTAAACTGGCTTGTTAGATACGCAGTATAGCTCCGGTTGTCTCATGACGTCTGTTCATTTTAGGATGGCACTTATTGATTAATCGCGATTCCACCACGCTTGTTTCAACAGGATCATTTAAGCAGCGAAGAAATTCAACATCAAAATCATCAATCGAACCGTTAACAAGACAGGTCTTGCTGTGTTCAGACAAAGCACTTAGATCATTTTTATTACGAATACTGAGACTGTGTTCGTTGTATCTAATGTAGAATGGTATAGCAGTTTTACCTATATATTTATTACCACACTTTCTACAAGAGAATTGATATACAACACACGATGTCTCACAGTTATGATTTTGGGATAGCTTGCTGCATATTCTACAATCATTGTGTTTACTTTTTTTGCATTTTTTCTTCAAAACATTACGCAGTTTTTTGTTGCCCGTACTGACGAGACGGACATTCAACCTATGTTTTCTTATTTGGTAATTAATTTTCCGATTGAGACTGTCGCTTATAAACGTTAACTTCAAAATGCTTTTTTATCATCGTTGATTTTAATAGTTTTGTTTTTTTTGGATATTTCTATCAGACACCCTCAAATTTTTTTTTTTTTTTTACGGATTTTACGTCACTTTTTACCCCTACTGGGGCCTTGGACGGTGCTGACTTAAGTCAGACTTTGTTTGGAGCGTTGTGGTGCTTTGTAGTCCGGATGCCCTTCCTGCCGACTTCCAATGACACTTTCCGGGTTCGACCTCTGGACCATGAGATCGCTAGTCCAAGTACGCAACCACTGTGCCACGGACACCACTATGAACAGAAATATGAGAGACCTCAATATTTTTCTTAACTTTCATGTGCATGCATGCATGAATGTTGTTTTCTGAATTCTCTCGACCAAATCAAGTGTGCAAAATGCTTCGGACAGCACAATGGACTGCATGTGCTACAACTTTCATGCACCATAGCTTCCTAATGCATGAACGTTAAGTCAGGTCAACTGAAGGCACGTGCATGCTGCAATGATATTCTGCTTAGAATGAAGAACCTGGACATCTTTCATCTCACGTGTTGTCATATTAAGGTATACTACAGCATACCTTAATATCGAAAAATAGATAGTTCAATCAAGTCTACATGCACATGTACAAAAAGCACCTCTAATTCACCGACCGGCCTTACCTGTCCAAGTTATCGAACCAAAGTCCGCTTCGAAGACGAGCTCTCACCTTTCCCTTCAGGCCAGGTCGACATTTACTCTTCTACGACAAACATGATGTTGTCAGGCATGGTTTTCGCATGCACTTCAGAGCAATACAGGAAATACTCCAATGACCAATTTGCAATGTACTATTGTTACTTAAGTGCAATTAGTATAGAAAGACTTAGAAATCATTATCGAATTAAATGTATTAATTAATTATAGCACAAGTCGTCCATCGTACAACAATTAAAAGCTACTAAAATCGGTGTCGCTGGTTTAGTGTCACCTAATTTTATGCGTTGGAAAACTTGTGTTGTATTCATTATTTAATGCAAATTACCAACATTACATGCAGTCTACAATCGCATTTGCTCAACAAATGAGAAAACATTTCACTCTGGAGTAATTCTTAAAATCATTCATGATTGTACTTTTTTGACGAATTATAATTTACCATGTCTTTTAATGAACTCTTCATGCGGACAATAATTGTTTGGTGTGTCAAGGATTACTGCATTTCGTCTAAATATCATAGAGCTCTTAATCACCGCTGTATAGAATGTCTGATCTATACGGATGATCACATCCACTTAAAAATGTCTGATTGTAAAACGCGATCGCAATTTGTAGCGAAATAGAGGTCTGATTTTATTTTTTAACTGTTTATTATTTTCTTTACAACTGAGGTGTTGAGTTGGTCAAGTCGTGTTGCTTTGTTTACTTTACTGTTGAGAGTTTCTTCTTGCCTGATTGATCTATTGAAGAAAATATCCGTATTTTTTTCTTCGAGCGTTTATTCAAGATAAAGATAAAAAAAGAAATTTACAAAACCCAAATTTTCGGCGTAGCCTTCAGCAGGGGTGTCAAGGCTACTGAAAGTTCTGAAGGCTACGCCGAAAATTTGGGTTTTGTAATTTTCTTTTTTTATCTTTATCTTGAATAGACGGTCGAAGAAAAAATATGGATATTTTCATTCATCTTACTATCCCGACCGATGGCTTTAAAGGTGATTGATCTATTGTTGCGTGATGTCCTATTTTCCCAGCCATTGTGTGATGAGGCCAGCTCGGGATGTTTGAGGCGTGGTTGCAGTAATCACTTTCTTTGAGTGACCGCCAGGGCTGAGAATGGAGATGCCAGCCAATTATAGCGCTGTGCGCGCGAACTATTTATGATAATTGTTACTAGAAAACACGGACAAAAAATTGAGAAGCCTCTGATAACGCTGACTCCACTGAGCTCGTCTGAGCAGCTGTACATCTTGTTCCTCCTATTGAGTAAGGCCACAGATTAATCATTTCTATTAAAGGAGTTTCGGATTGTTTTATTCGATCTACTTGTATCACGGCTCACGAAATAGCAGATCCCACGAAAACCATTAAATACGGAACTTGCACCGAAACCCTAGGTGCCATTCGTAACACAATTGAACACTCAAAGAAAATGTTCTAGATCAATTTCACAACCACAAACACACTCGTCTCAATAGGTTGTTCTCTAACAATAGCCCTTTCTATGTCCATAATTATTCATTGCTAGAATTTTGATGTAGTTGTCCTCCAGTTTGCTTATAGGTAGCGACCGCGAGCGTTCATTACTACTAAAATCTGCATCAGCTCACTTTTTTTGCAGTATTTACTCTGAACAAGGTCGATCAGCTAAATGGCATGACCTCACAATCAGTCCATCTGCATGAGTTTCTATGATTGTACAGCTCTCTCAAACACCTGATTAATATTTTGCTCAGGTTTTTGATGGGCTGTGTCATTTAACTAGTTTGCGACATATAGTTCTTGCAACTATTTTTTCTCATGATGTTCTTCATTTCAGTTTCTACGAGTTTGACAAAATAATACTCTTCAGAATGATTATTTCAGAATAAGTAATTATTATTTTAGTCATTAACTCACTTATGTACCTTCAAACGAAGATTTTGTCTTAAGAACGGCAAAAATTAGTTGCCAATAAGTTGGAGATCTATGCGATTCTAATGGTGCCCCTCTCATCCTTGCATGATGCACAGAGTGCCCGCAAATTGTGTTTGAAAATATTGAATAAAGCTGTTTTTGAAAACAGTTTGCGCATAAGTGGGTTGATGAATCTAATTGCATTCGTATGTAATTTTCATTCCATTTGTTTATTTCTTCCACAACGTATTTACACCTTTCATTTCTCGTTTCCTCAAACGTATATGTTCGCAAGTGGGTTAGTGTAGCCTATGTTCGCATGATTTCTACAAAAGTGTATTAAGATGAAACGATGTTAAAGATTGTTAAATCGCTTTATTATCGTCAACACTCATTCCTTACAAACATGTTTCTACACCAATTTGTGAAATCTGCCATTATTCTATTCCGTTTTTAACTCTTTGTTATACTATCAAATTTCGCTCAATTTATTCATTGTAGACCAGACATTTTTCCTATGGAATTATTTTATAGTTTTAGACCATGGTTTTTGGAATCATTCACTGGACATAAGAGCTTCACGTTGAACAGAGTTGATGCCTTCCCCTCTTTTTACAGGTTATGTCATTTAATAAGCGATTAAGTGGAAATGGATATGTTGGATTTGATAATGCCACGTAAGTTACTGTTACCATAAATGAAATAACAGTCCGAAATAATGTATGACATTGTCCTCCTGAATTTATCTCCTTTTCCAGTTTTCTGGCCGAAAGAGAGAGTGGAGACAGAATATGTGCAATTGCATATATTTTGAAAGAGCATAAGGTATATTCTACTGAATTTCCCGATGTAGCAGTCAAAGCGTTCCTAATAGAAGATTTTAATTTCAGTGTTTTCCTCAGAACCGAAATATCAATGCAATTCTGGATTTTTATTTTCAAGTGAGCTTACATTTGAGTACTTTTACATTTTAAGCACAATCTGTTAGAAAATTTGATCTGTCAATGTTGCATCAGTGCAAGTTGTTTGATCTGGCATTGTCCAGGAAGAGAACTCGCTTTGCATTAAGTGCCGTCGTCACCATCTTTTACATATTAAAGTAGACTTGCGTAAAATACAAAGAAATGACTTATTTGTTGGAGAGATCTTAGAGATGAACTTGAATATGAAAGGTCTCATTTCATGGCGGGGCTTGTCTTCTTCGTGGGATACAACGAGTAAATGATGCGGCATTTGCAAACATTGAGCAATAATGCTTAATAAAATTCATTGACAACAATATAATGTGGCTACAAGCTTTTACTCGTAAGGTTTAATGTCATTGTGTAAATGATTCATAAATAGTACTAATGAAAATAAATAGTAAAAAGAGCTTGAGAGAAGATAGCAAGCCTATGCACCAAAGGTGTCCCTCAGCAGAAGATTAAAAGCAAAGAAGCAGAAATTGAAGAAAGAAAAGTGAGGTTGATCAATACAGCTAAATAACTATGTAATTGTGTAGCAGTATAGTAGAGAGAAATATAGATCACAACACTATCACTTAGTAGGCTAATAACAGTAGCACTTGAAAAATGGTGTAATATGTGAATAGACAGATGTGAGGATGTCAAATGCATAAATAACTAGGCACGAGCTAGTAACTACATAACTGGTAGGGGATAAGAATGGAAATAACGAAGCAGAGGATAATATTAAAAACCAAGATTACATGACAATAATCCATAAGACAAAAACCATTTAAATCATCAACTCTCCATAGATCTTAGTGTAAGCTTAATGCTTCCCTCATGAATGATTCGACAAAAGATGTGCTTCCTCACAAGTTGTCAGGCATCGTTCACTTTTACCGGCGTATCTTGCTGCGCAAGAACATTCAAAATATATGCTATCACCGGCTTCCAGTTTAGTTCCTTCAGTTTAATGTCCTTCAGTGAGTCAGGAGACAAAACTTTGTTGAACACGAAAAGTGGGTATTGCTTTTCGCGAAAAGTAAGCTCGTGCTATTAGTTCGCGAATTTCACTAGCCGCCGTTTCACTTGTTCTTCCATAGTTTTGTGCGTCAAAAAAGTTTGGTATGTTTTGCATTCTTCCTCGCCATTGAGGCTGTTTCACAGATTTCATCATTTTTATATTTTATATTATCTTTAGAGAAGCCAGCGTGATGGAATCTATGAAACCTAACCTCAACACTAAGGAAGAATGCAAAACCTACCGAAAATTCATATTTTAGCATCTTGCATGTACATTTATTTTGAGTTTTACATCCTCATTATGTTTTATCGGTGAAATTTTGTAGTAAACTTTAATACAACAGTTTGGCTAATAATTTTCATCTTTTGTACAGACTCATATAGACTTCTACGCAAATGAGTCACTGAAGGTCATACAAGTACATGCAAGTATGGTTATAAAAGACTTTTGACAATTGTACTGTATGAATGATTATTCTATAAACTTGGACTACCCCAGGCTTGTAAATATGAAATTGCAAAAGCACGGATCATGAGTCCGGGTGAATCAAAAATTTTCTGGAGCATTTGGACTTACAGCCACATGTTATCTGAACCAGTGCTGCGTACTCAATGGCTAAATCTTGCCCAGTCCGGCAAGGTCCATCTCAATTTTTTATCGTTGGATATAATTGGATGATATGCACTATTTCAATGCCATACATGAAGCAGTGGGGTTTAGACTAGCACAGTTTTAGCGAGGTTGATGCGGCTTCATCACACTGACTTACTTTACATCTTATTGATTTATGACGAATTTGGGTATTTTTCTTTTAGGAAACTTTCACAGGGGTTTCTGCTTTCAAATGACATTCAGCAAGGAAATTGATTCTGATAGTCATTCAAGTTCGCATTAATTTCTATGTCTGTAATAACTACAATCTCCTTAAATGCGAAAGAAATTGTGAAAATGTCTGCTTACATGCGCAAGCCGCTTTAAAGCTTTAGGAATGAGCTGTTGTTGTCTGATCGCTTACAAAATCGTTCTTTTGTCATTCAAAATATGTGCTCATTCTATAAATATGCTCTCCAGTGCAGATTACTAACCCAAACCCGGTGAGAACTGTCACCGCATGAAGGCAGTCTATCCCTTATTGCTAGTATAGCTTACGCATTGGGGCGGAGAAAGAAATGGAGATAAACTCTTATTGCGAATTGTGAAATTTAAACTCAGACTTCATTGCATTGAGATGATGAATGCATTCATGATTGTCTTACAGCTATGCTCAATAGAGACGGATTGCAAATCTGGGGCAGTCATGGCAGCAACTTTGGCCAACGGAGGAATCTGTCCCACAACCGGAGAGCAAGTGTTCAATCCGGAAGCTGTGCGTGACACCCTGTCACTCATGCATTCATGTGGCATGTATGATTATTCTGGACAATTTGCCTTCCAAGTTGGACTTCCAGCCAAGTCGTCGGTCTCAGGATGCATCCTCCTGGTTGTTCCCAATGTTTTGGGAATTTGTATGTATTCGCCTCCACTTGATCAGATGGGCAATTCAGTGCGAGGTATTCGCTTCTGTGAGGTAAATTTTCTCTTATATCTTGTATTGGCACCTTGAGCCAAAATTAACAAGACTAGCGACGTAATAATATATTGGAAGAAAACAACCCAACCAACTGAGGGTCATCTTTAGAGGTCCACCGATTTCAAATCTGCCCATTTTGACTTTTTAAAGTCCGGATGAAAGGCTTGTATTTTTGAGTGCTAATATTATTATTTGCTCCTCTATTGAGAATAGGAATGTTATCAACAGTAGATTGAAGTCATACTTCATCTTATGATGTGCCTACGGAATGCCATTTATTTCTAATAGACCTTTTGGATATGCAGGATGACTGTGAAGTTGTATAGTTGCGTGATCGTCGAGGCAGACACCATTCGAAATTCGCCATCGCTAACCGGCGTTGCTGCACCTCGTCGCTGATGTGAAACAAAAGCACAAATGGTGTGATTCCCTGTCCGATAAATGAATAAAATGTTGACATCAATGACACGATGGAGAACCGACAAGACCTAATAGCATCAATGATGCAATGCGATGAAGCAATATTATGAAGTAATCGATTTTTTTATCAACTTGTCATCATAATTGATCAGGTAGGTCCTATTTGTTCAAAATCGAGTGTCACGAGTCTTGATAGATGATTTACATGTACGTCGCTAATTAAGTATTCACTTACAATCACATTTGATAAATCTAAATGCCAAATGGAAACAATTTTATATGTGAGCAACACATTGTAAAACGGTCTGTAGATTGTCATCTCAGGCGAACACAGGAAATATCTCATGATATCGCCTTCGTCAACGTTAGCACCATCGATTTGTCAAATGATTCGGTAGTCATTGTACTAGGCAAGTTTTCTCCGGCGTATTGATTTTATCACCGTCGCAGCAAGATATGCGCGATAGGTAGGTATCGGGGGTAGAATCTGGATCGCCTGGTGTTTTGCTGTGATACATATCACCTGTTGACGAAATTGCCTTACAAATATACGGAAAGACCAAAGTTCGATGATCTGAAATAATCTTGATAGCAATTCATTTTCAGCATTTCGAATGCATGATCTGCTTTTAAAGAAGCAACTATCCAATTTTAAAAGTCAGGAATGTCGATTCACACCAATGTACTTCTATGTCACAAAGCGGTTATTGCGCAATTTTTTTATAATTCTGCATCATACTGTACTTAAACGGACTCAATACGAACCTAATCCGGCAAGCTTCAGTGAAAGCAATAACATTATTTCAATGGCAATGTTGTCCTTGTTAGACATTGTCATCTCACACTTCCCTGTTAATCGCGGTTCTTTGGCCATCTGCCACTCAAACATTGGTCTACAAAATCACATCTGATGGCCTCAAAACGAATTGACAGTGACATTTAATTTTGTGTTCAAATCCAATCCAAAATGCTGGTGGGTTTTGAAGGAAAATATCAGATATTGATAAATAACAAAACAAAGGCGAAATCGTAAGCCTGCGAAAAATTAGGAATTTCACAAATTTAATCACGATTTCTCAAGTGCGACAATTCTTCAAATCAAATGATCCCGTCAGATTGCATAGAGTAATTCCTTAATCTGATTGGCTTATATTAAAAATCACATAATAGGCCGTGTGGTTATGCATCGCAATCTGATAGCTGATTCAGTTAACTATCAAAATATGCATCCTACCTGAGCAAGCCGTTCTCACTTAAACCACAATCTACAGCAGCGTTCATGTGACTTTTATCGTCAAGCAACCATCGATTAACAATTTGCACACGATTCGTGTTGTTCTTCAAACCCAATTTAAAATTTTCAAATCCGCTTCATTCTTAGTCATGTGTGTTCATTACAGCAGTTGAAAGAACTTTGTCACCGATGACCTTGAAAAACAAAATATTTAGCTAAAACTTTCGTTCACCCACTATACGGTTGCTTCTAAGTCTGATAACGCCAGGTGGTGTGTTAGTGAAAGCATCTGCAAATTCCCATAGAGTAGGGCAGAGTCCGTTGCTTTGTACCATAATCATAGGTAACAGGATCTCTTCAACTCATATCATACATATGATGTTGCTACAGTGAGGCAAATAGTTGATATGTAATTTAGTGATGTATTAAAAGTACTACTCTCCCCTACGCATTATTACTTAATTTCAGATGTCATTGTAGACAGGAATACATCAGGTATTGTAAATCGTAGTGTTTTTCACACTTGCAAGCGCTCACTGAATTTCTATAAAGCGTTGTACTCAGTACATGCCGGTTTATTGATTAATTTCACTTTGTGATAACTCGCATGCTTTCGCAAAAAAATATATTCTGATCATTAAATCTTGATTTGTTCATCTGAATTTTTAAACAGCTAAAGTAGCTCTTGTATATAAGTGCGAATATTTCATGTTGCATGGATGCTAAGCGGAATGCTTTGAAAGTCTTATATGTCTGAATTAGCGTGTTGGATATGCAATTATACATAGCATATTTTCCGTTGAACCACATGAATGAGAATCTTTGGACTAGTAGACAAGAAAAAAAGAAGAGCTACCAATCATTGATTGAAGAATGATGTTGAATTAAGAATGCAAGGTCTAACATGGACTATACAGAGTGGCGCGGTATTAACCGGGCAGTTCTATTAAGTGTCAGAAACCACCTTATTTGGTGAATTATCAGGCGATTATTACCATTGTGACGATGTGTGATGGATGACTGTTAAAGAGGGCGAATTTTTCATTATTTCATACTGATTTTCATCTGCACGTGCCTCCAATTCCTACGCGCGCTCATGAAACACTTAGCCCCCCTTCAGTCAGTCCGAAATGTCAAAAGGATCATCGCTCTAAAAGGCATTTGGTTTGCGCAGAACAGCTATGGAATCAGTTTCTCAGACCACTTTTCCTGACCAATGCACTCTTGATACGTTCAAGAGGTTTGCGAACAGAATTCTTATAGGTTCACCTTAATCAGATAAGAATATCTGTTGTTTTGCTTTCATTCGTTTAAAACAATTCATCTATCATTTTTTCACCGCGTAACCACTAGCATCGTTCATGACCTGTAAAAAAATTTCTGGGCATTAAAGATTCCGCTAAAAATACTTGTATGAGCGATTTATTTATTTATTTATTTTGAAAATCGGGATAATGTGAACAACATCTTTGTTGCGCATAGTTTGAATGTACCGTAAGTTAATTTGCAGATGGTGTACGTGCGTCAAATAATTCTCCGCAATATGTACGTGTCTAGAAAATGCTACGGCTATTATCGTTGGGTTAGTGTAGCCAGTAAGATTGTCAATTGCACATAAATTCATGTGGCTTCAAGTAAGCAAGTTGCAGCTTACAATCTTGGCAATTATGTGATAATGCGAAATATGCATGTACTTCATTTGGTATTTATCAGGTGATTCTCCGGACTTCATCCTGCATGTATTCATTTAATCTTGTAGGAGCTTGTCAATGAATTCAATTTTCATAACTACGACAGCCTACAATTCCTTCAAAAGAAGCAGGATCCCCGTGGAAAATCATATGATCAACATGTGCGAGATTGTGTGTCTTTATTATTCTCTTCATATCACAATGATGTAACAGCTTTACGAAGGTAAATTGCATTTGATAATTGATTACTTTTGATATGATCGCCATTGGTGTGAATGATAAGATCAAAAAGAAGATGAATACAAAATACTTTTCTATTTTTCTCCATTTTTCTTTCATACTGTGCTTTTATCAAGGGCAAAAAAGGAAAGAAATTCATGCATTCAGTATAACATAAGAAATTTTGAAGTGCAGTTGAAGATATCAACAACAAATTATTGTGGTTGCTTTGCTGACTCAACTGAAGTTTTGCGAGATTCCATCAATCGCATAGAATGTCCGATTGATGTCCATCATTGAGTGACATCTGTTGATTTTTTTTCACGTTTGTCGTTGATATTTTCATTTCTTACTACAAAATTCTCTAGATTTTGCATAACTGAATGTGAGAATCTCTTTCTTTTCTACGCTTGATAAATGCCTAATGCGAAAATTTGAATGAAAATGAAAAATGCGGTGCCTGTCTTCCTTTTACTTTTAAATTGATCATTTGTCTTCCATCTGTACGAGTATATGAACCTTCGATAGATTTTGCTTTTTCTTCAACTTGGTCAGCTCAACAGAAGGCACATCTTAATCAGATACGTTAACGTAGTAGAAAAGTAAAAACATAGGTGTCATATGAGAAATAGTTTTGCATAGCGGAATTGCTTGCATTCAGATGAAGACTGTATTAAAGTGTTGTACAATACTTCATACAATGCTAAGGAAATGAAGAAGTTGTCATATTTAATCAGTCTAAGGTTACTTTGCTGACATGATTAATGTTCAGTTTTTAGAGCATGGACGACCAGAGCTATCCATGATTTGGAGAAGAATTGAATCGAAAACTATGAACATAATAAAATAATCAAACATATTTTATTTTCCCAAGCGTTCTCGTGGTATTTTTCAAACACTTGAATTTATGTGTGAATAGTTCTGTATATCGTAGTCATGCATCTTTGATCTTTGCCAAGAAGACTGAAATTTGAGATACATGTACGACAATAAGAATGTTAGATTAATTTCCTTTGCTGTTCATCAAATGAAGCCATCATAGCGCTGACTAAGTTTGAGCTAGTATGCAATAGATAATATATGCGAATAATAAATGTTTTTGAAAAGACAATGTATGAGGTGCTCCTTAATGATTAGAATTATTCTAGAATTAGAATTATAGAAATTAAAGTATCATTGAAGAAAATGAGTATATTTCTAGAATTTATGCAATAGCTGAGGAGTTGCGCTGATGCGAGGGATTTGAACTAGGTCTGTGAGTCCTGATATTGAATGAATTGACAGCTATTCATGCCTGTTTCCATTTTTTCAACTGAGGATGCTGCTCTTCATTTGCTGCTAGCCTCAAATCATTCCATTTGATATACGTGAATAACTGCGTATACATTGTATAAGTCCATGGATTTTAACATATTTCTAGCTGATAGATGATAAAATATTTCGAAAATTTCAGGTATATTTTCTGTTGTCGGCCTAGTTAAATGTATCCGAACTCAAGCTTACTTTCTGCATTGCGGCATTGACATTTTTGTTGAACCTTTTGTTTCTATCATTTTGACATTTCAACATTTCGTTGCATTTTTGCTTTGTATAGGGAATTCCTTCGTGGTGTCAATATGGAGCAATCAGATTACGATGGACGCACTGCCTTACATATAGCAGCTGCTGAAGGACATATTGATGTCGTGAAATTTCTGGTTAAATCGTGTCAAGTGAACACATCTCCCTTAGACCGCTGGGGATCATCTCCACTCAATGAAGCTGAGCGATTTAAACATCAACTTGTGGCTGATTTCTTACGGCGAGAGTCGACATAGCCCAGAATTGCTGCTAAAACTAATTTGCAAACGTCATCATATCCAGTTAGATGCAGTATTCGTGTTGACTTTCTTTCACATCATCATACGTTTTAGGTCATATGTTAAGTAGTTTTGAAATATACAGTAGATTATTTTGTACCTTTCCTGCTTGTTTTCATTTGGGCTTGGAATGAGTACGGTATCGTTCAGTGCATAAATACTAACATAACAGGCCTTATGTCTGCATAACGATGCATCTATGTTGTATTTAGCATTTCCCTAATTTGAACCAAGCTGAAGGAAACGGTTGCAAGATAAGCCTAATGCGATTAGTCTAGCCGTTACAATAATAATTTGACCACAAAAAATGACCATTGTATTTCTATAAAGTAAAAAATTCTTCAGTGGTATAGTTCTCTTCGAAGAGAACTATACCACTGAAGAATTTTTTACTTTATGCTAACTTCGTTCTCGAGAAGAAGTAACAATGTATGAATTGTATTTCTATAATAGTTTTAGTTTTTGAAGAAGCAGTCGTAGTCAGTGCGTCATTCTTAAAGTAAATGCCTTTATTTTTATGCAAAAACAGTTCTGCAACTTATGTGCTTAATTCCATGTTCTTACGAATCATTCCTTCCTCCATGCGGATGTAATTCGATGCATATGAACAATGAACATACAATATTTAAAGAGATCATGACGACTTGTAGTCACGGTGTGAATGAGAAAACTGGCTATAGAGGCATTTTTCTTATAATTGTAATTTAGTCAGCTTGAGATGCTTCTTTATAAGCCCTAAAGACAACTACTTATTTTACGATTTTACAAAAAGCAATGTGGTCCTATATCTGCATGGGTATTTCTATCTTAAACTTTTGCATTATGTCGATCATGCAAATTCAATGCATCAACCATGATCGAGTGGAAGATCCATGAGCTTGAAAATGTTCTGCCGAGCCTTTGTCACATCATAGTCATTTGACGGCGTCTATCTGAACAGCTGAAATTGTCATTATAGTAAATGACAGCTGTGTTGTCAATCCATTCCGATTCCAAAAGAAGTCTGATTTCTACGGACAAACCTTCTAAAACAGCTCGAATTCGGATGTCAATTAGGTGAAACCATAAATATCCGTGTGACCGCGGACAATGAATCTCAAACCTGATTGCCATTTTGTAATTCGCGCTATCAGGTATGTGACTGCTTCATGTGTGCGTGTATTCCATTATCTGACATGGACTGTAATTCAACTCTTTTCATATCCAGTGGGGGGGGGGGGGCTCCTGAATGAAGTTGCTACAGCATCTGATGTAACTTTGATTTATACCTTTAACATGAAAATGCCTTCAAAAATGTTTTTAGATTCAGACAAAACTTTAGGATCATTTCCCTTACGGTGTTTGTATTTCATTATGATCAGCGCTCATGATCATTCAGAATGCCTAAATTACGGCAAACTGGTGCACAGTAAAGGTGTTTCAGCTACAATTATAGGCAGGAAAATTCATTAATCGCTTCATTTGAGCCCTGCTTTACTTGGAAGACTTTCTGTTAATCAGCAGAACAGATGAGCTTGCATATGAAGTAAGCATCCAATCGATTGATGGCATCAGTAGGCTACTTATCTTTAGATTCCGGAAGACCATCAAGGCTATAGCAAGTTCGTCACGTCCAAGAGAATTGATCAATAAAGAAAGATTGGCATCATCATCAGCTTTAACGATTGCATGTAACGTAGTTTTCGAACTGACGCTTAAATAAATAGAACCATCTTCACGTTTTGGACTTGGAATAAGAATAGGCATGGGGATAGGCTATATTCCATTCGCTCGTCACCAGATGCGAACAAAACACTCCTAGTTCAGGAGGCACTATATTCAACTGTCCGCCTTAACACAAACACAATTTCTAATACACTGCAGTCAAGCAAGTCCGTTCGAACCATTTAGAACATTATCAGCACGTACACAGTCACATAATTAAACAGCGAGAATTACAATGAGGCTTGAGATTCGGCATTGTCCGCGGTCACAATCCGATTTTTTTGCTTGACAATTGGATGGACTAGACGGAATAGAATGGACAACAATGTCATGGTCATCTCAGCTGCTCGATCGCTAGATCTTGTAAAAAGATGAATCAAATTTCTGAAGCATGCAATGCGGGGCATGGAGTACTGTAGAGTGTCGACTCAAAAAAGTATCTGTAGGGGAGGCGGGACTAAAATGGGCAGCGGACCAGGTATTTAAGTTCTTCGGCCTCTAGCTCAGGAATATTCTCGAATGAACTTCAAATTCGTTAGAGAACTAGTCATGGTCATTGTTTATCCGTAATGGCAGCGCAGCTCAGTTAAGGAAGACGCGCGCTCACACGTCTTATCTAATTACACGTGTCTATCTAAAAAGATATACCGGTAACGATAAAAATGCATCAGTTTTATCGATGAAGCGACAATGAAATCAGACACTTATTTGGCTAAGCCTCTCATTCAGCGTAGCCTAGATTGATTGTTCGAGGCAAGTATTGTCCACATCGTAATTGCATGCGAATCTAACTTACATTTAGGTCCACAGTTGATATTTCCGTGTAATATGAATCTGAGCTTATATAGCTGCCCATATAGCCTCGCTCCTAAAATATCACTGGGGTGAAATGGGCAGTGCATTTTATCATCACTTCATTGACATGCTTGTTTTCCAGATAAATTCCTAGAATCTATGAGAGTTTTATGGAATGACATAAATGAAACTATGAATCAAAGAAAAAAGTTCTAAATAATTTGATAGAAAGATAATAGATTTAAACAAAACGCCAAACCATGCAATTTGTCAGAAATAGATGGATACGTCTCGAGATTCGGACATTTTATTTTTATGGACTTTACACTGTAAACTGTACAAGGCACGAAATTTCCCTTGATTTAGGCATCAATTCTAACCAACACAAGGCACGAGTGGGCACGAAGCCTTGGCGCCTAAGTTCGTCCCCCGTGCCTAATTTTTCTCTTTACGAAATAGAGCTTCTACATACTATTGGTATCAATATCAATATAGTATAATCCCTACCCTTATTTATTATTATATCGTAAAATCCTCTTCCGTTAATTATTCTGAATTAAAGGAAAGAAAAACAGCTTCTACATGTATAATTCGATCATGCATATATTAAATTTCAAATGAATGAGGCAAAAAATTGAATTTCAAGCATGCACAAAGGGAGAATCTTTTGAAAATCTGACCAATTCAACATCAATACATATATAAAGTACCATCAGATTTCTTAAGCATTTAAAACTATAAAACATGTTTCTCGACAAGTCTGAATGATTTATCTAACACGATTCGAGTATACTTAGCAAAACTCCAGGACATATGCCGACTACATAAAAATCGAAACGGTGAAAAATATTTTCTACATTTACAAAGCGTGTCGTCAGAAACAGTGCGAGTCAAAAAAAACATACAGTGAAAGGCATTCAGTAAGTCAAAAAGTTTCTTGAATTCTTCAAATTACCTGTGCTTGATTGAATATTGATTAATAAAAAGGTTCAATTTTCCCGCAACTCTTTTTGCAGCAAAATTTTTAACAAATCAGTCAATCTCATGGAAAACTTACAGTTACGGAAATTCTTGAAAACTGTCTTATTACAACGAAGTTTCAAATTGATTACGAAATTCAAAATATTTTTTACAGAAATGTACGATAAAGATGACAGTTTTGAAGCTCACAATTTTTAGTTGCATTTCAAATCATTCAATTCAACACGAAAAAGAGTTTGGACTATATTCGAGGGAATGCTTGGAGCACAACAAGGCCGTCAATTGTCTGCAGAGTCCTTCATAATGATTGAGTATTTATATTGCTACCATAGGTGCATAAAAAACAAACCTAAGGCGATTGACAACGAATAGATGAACAAGCTAATTGTAACGTGCATCCTATACAGATAACAGAAATGTCAAAAAAGTTTCATATTTTCAAGAATACAGCTCAATGTATGGTCAGATTAAACTGTCTGCAGATAATTTCTGCTATCTCTGACCATTGATTAAACTGCCAGTGTAGCTGGAATCCTGAAGTGATCAGTATCCTAACCAAAGCTTTTTTTAGCTTCGATTTGATGGAGGTTTTGTACATTAAAAAAGTCCAACCCTGATCTGAAAAGACAGTTGAACCATGCTCACAACAAGGCCGTCAATTG
Organism: Prostheceraeus crozeri; assembly: GCA_907163375.1. Lineage (NCBI taxonomy): Eukaryota > Metazoa > Platyhelminthes > Polycladida > Euryleptidae > Prostheceraeus > Prostheceraeus crozeri. The sequence goes on from CAJQUW010010046.1 coordinate 109,672, forward strand.
TCTGCAGAGTCCTTCATAATGATTGAGTATTTATATTGCTACCATAGGTGCATAAAAAACAAACCTAAGGCGATTGACAACGAATAGATAAACAAGCTAATTGTAACGTGCATCCTATACAGATAACAGAAATGTCAAAAAGTTAGTTGCGCAGCATGAAAACATTGAACAGGTTTGTCTTGAAGTCCAGTAGGGATGACGATCAAACAACATAATGGGATAGTAAATTCCAATCGACAATGACTCTCTGGGAGAAAAAATGTTCATGAGACTGAACCCTTAAACACTTTGAAAACGTTTCAAGTCACAACCGCAAGTCCGCAAGTTAAAGAAAGTACAGGAATCACAGAGAGTCAGTGAGCGTAAAGTATTTCACACATATCAAGTCGAAGACGTTGAGGGGTTGGAAATCTAGGGATTCGTAGACGGTCTTCGTAGGAATGCCTCCATACTGGCGCCATCAGTATCAAGAATGACCCCATTTAACGAAGTTCCACAGGGGGCGAAGATATATATGTCCACCAATATGTATTAATTCCTGAAAATAGAGAAGAACATGTAAGAATAGACTATGATAGTCCTTTATTCGCAATTGTTGTTCATGAATGAAGATGGCAAAATCAAGCATCAAGGATTGTCAAAATTAACTGCCCCCAATTACTTTTTAATTAAATGGAACCAATTGATTGATTGGCTGATAAACCAATTTCAATTAATTAATTAGCTAGAATATAGAATTTCAATTAGTTGATTGATATTTTTACAATTCGTATTAATTGATTGCTATATTTTTCAATTCCAGCCAATTAATTTTTATCTGTTAGTAGCCGAGATTGCATATCTAATTTCGCCTCTGTAGTCTTTTACTTTTCACAATTTACAATTATAGTACGCATTTCGGGTTGTCAAGCAGCACCAACGTTTAGATTCATGAGTAGTCACAATTACATTCATGTTTGTTTCAACCTGAGTAGACCAAGCAGCTCTAAAATGCAGGCAAAATTTCTCTACTCAATCGTCACTAATGAAAACAATGGAGAGAATCACGAACGCTTGTATAAATTCATACAGGTATCTGTGAGAGCGAATCTAAGGAAATTATCGCTTGTCTGATTGGTCTGACTAGGCAGTATTAAAAAATGAATAAGATTGTTTATTGCTGTGTAACGTGTATACAGTTAAACAAATCTTGAATCAAGTAAATTAATAATTAATGCTATCAACTTACAGAAACTGCTCGAATTTTGGATTCCATTTTCAATATTGATTCGTTCACAATTCAAACTACAATCAATTGATTGATACATTTTCCAATTTCAGTTAATTGATTTCCTTGTCCAATAAAATTGCAATCAATTATTGACAAATCCTGATAAGTATAGATGAATGACTATGATATTATTGGAAGTCCTTCACTATGGACTAGGAAGCATTGGAATCAAGCATTCCAGCAGCTTAGCTATCATCTACTATTCAATTCAAACATTTCTTCATCATGCAAGGTGAATAAATGAAAATAGGAAATTACACAAGATGCGGTTATCATGTGACACAGTGAGACAACAGTTGAATACATCTACAACTAAAAAATGCACCTTCATGGTTCAGCTGTCTGTTCAGATTGTGTTTTTATGAACACTGCCTCCATAACATTTGAAACAAAGTTGTTTGTTAGAAACTTGAGCTAGATTTTTCATATTTTCAGGAATACAGCTAAATGTATGGTCAGATGAAACTGTCTGCAGATAATTTCTGCTATCTCTGACCATTGATTAAACTGCCAGTGTAGCTGGAATTCTGAAGTGATCAGTATCCTAACCAAAGCTTTTTTTTAGCTTCGATTTGATGGAGGTTTTGTACATTAAAAAAGTCCAACCCTGATCTGAAAAGACAGTTGAACCATGATGGGGCCTATATAGCTTACGATATATGGACTTCACTCTAAGACTGCATATACTTGCCTTTAACATATATCTTGTGCTTCATGATATACATGTAGGCCTACAGCATTCTTCCTAATGCCAGCTGCTTTAAAAATATTCTGCTTGAAAATTTGCCAAAATATTGCATGATGCTCTTTATATGTTCACTCTGACATGACACCGGCGCTTTGGCCTTGCGGTGGAGTGTTTGCTCTGTGTCCGGGAGATCTTGGTTCAAACTTTGGTCGGATCAAACCTAAGACTTTTAAAAAAGGTACACTCTGCATTCTTGCCAAATACTCAGCTCTCAGAGAATCAGAGTGGGATAAATGACAACTCGGCCACATTGATGAAAGGCTTCGTGCCTAATATGCCTCCAAGCATAAACACGGTTCATTTATTTAATGACAATATCATATTTCGAAAATTTGAACAAAAGCCGTCGCTCGTTCAGGCATGGAACGTCAACGACTGTCGGTGAGGGAGATTCTTGATTCATTTTGAATTTCAAAAAATAAATGACTGAAAAATGTCGCTTCCTTGGTTACGACAAGTAATTTAGATGGATGCACTTGAGATAAAATCCCGACATGTTTCGTTCTGTGTACAGTGTCAATGGTGCTGGCGGCTGATAGAGAATTTAAATTGATCGTAGTCGCAATCAGTTTATGACGACGTTATGTTGTTTCGGGTATTAAGCTAATCAAGCTACATCTAAACCACCGTCATGAACTGATCTGATGAGTTGCCACTACACAGCAATACATGGCAAATTTGTATAATTCTCTAACAACCGCCAGCACAGGGATCGCAATTAACCTAAGAAAAAAACACAATCGGAAAAAACCGGGGCTTGAATGCATAAATTTGAAATATCTACATTAGACAAATTTCGTGAAAAACGGAAAAGCCGTAAAATTGCGATCCCTGCGCCAGCACCATTGAGACTGTACACAGGACGAAACATGTTGAGATTTTATCTTAAGCACAACAATTTGAATTACTAGTTGTAACCAAGGGAGCGACATTTTTCAGTCATTTATTCTTTGAAATTCAAAAATACATGGAATGGATTCCAAAGCGGCAAGCAAGGGGATATAGGATAAGAGCTGTCAGTCAATTAGAATTGAAAAAATATGGATTTGATCATCTATACTGAACTTTTGCTTGAATCTTCGCATTGATTTAACTTAAATCGTTTTATTAGTGCATAGCTAACTTATCAAAATTTATTTGACTTAGTGTCTGTCTACAGTATCTGTAATATTTGCTAACGATAATGTATTTTGTGCTTATTCATTCATAATAATTTGGCGCTGCAGTACCATCGCAACCAAAACTAGCACCAACTTTCTAAAAAGGGCTTACACAGAATTGAAAACCAAACATTCTAATAATACATGTAAGCAACCCATCTTTTGTCATCTTTATTCAGATAGGCCTATACATGAAATAAACGGCGCGATTGTTTCCTAACCGAGACTTCGATGTGTTGGTATTGGTCTGAATATAGTCTACTAAATATGATGCTGTTATTGACATGAGCGAGCGGATAACTAAATATTATTTGACATTAACAGACTGGAGAAGTTTACTCAACAATTTTAAATTTAGAAACCGCTAATGAATCCATCCAACAGGGTATAGCACTATTTTTTCAGTTAAAACAACTGAGCAAGATCAATATGATCCAATCCGTAGATATGTTGACAGGCATTTTGATCTTACACTAGGTGACATGCCACGCGTAATTAACACGTAATTACGGAGCACCCCAAACATCCGCGGTTAAAGACATTCTATTCTTCTACGCGCTGCACTAAGAGTCAGCAATCACTTGATCTGATGCTGTTAAAACATGGGGAATGTTTATGAATACGTGCGGGCGAGCGTTTATAGCTTGCGCGTCATCTACGGTTGTCTGCGTTGCCGCTTGAACCACGGATGAACCGCTAAGCATGTTCTGTCTTCCCTAAGCATGAAATTGAGGTCCTATCAAATTGTTTAGCCTATGATACAGACAGACACATGAGACGCAACGTCTTTATAACAGGACTGCCGTCATATGTTGTAGCAATGTCACGCGTAGCCACGGATGTTTAGGGTCATGTGTAATTTATGTATGTCTTTATTTCCGAAAATTACAGCAGGGCTGATAGTTTTACAATAAAAAAGGCACATGTACAATCATAAAAATTTCACTGCAGAAGGTAAAAAAGATCTACGATATCGCTCAGTTCTTGTCCGTATTGTCGTTGTGGTCCGTCGTAATCTCCTCGAATATTCGCTCTTCTGAGGAATCTTCTGCTTCAGGTCACTGGAGAGATTCAGCATTGCTTTCCGGCACAATAGCTCTCGTCTGTCACACAGTTTTTGCAGCTTACAGACTTCAAGTATATTTTCATAATTATAGCTATGGTCTTGGTAGCGTATTCCACATATCATTTTCAAAGCCCGTTTTTGAACTCCTTCCAACAGGTTTGAACACTTCTTGGAAAGTCCGTAATGCCAAACAGGGGCAGCATACTCTAGCAAGCTTCGGATCGACGCACAGTAGAAATGAACAAGGTCAATTTGAGAAAATCTTGCTCTTTTCATCTGAACAAGGAAATAGATTCGCTTGTTAGCTTTCTTCACGAGATCTTCAACATGTTTGTTCCAAGTTAGGTTGTTGCTTATTGTCACACCAAGGAGCTTTATACTTGAGGCTGCAGTTATTTGATCGCCATTTACAGATAAAGCTTCCCACTCCGGCTCCGATTTATTAAAGGAGATTCTCATTTCTTGCGTTTTGGTAGGATTCAATTTCATTTTGTGCTCAATTGCCCAATCATTAATTAAATGTAGTTTGGAGTTGATACGACTCTCTTGTACGCAGTTGATTGTCTCCATAATAGTGCAATCATCCATATATTTGACATCCGCAATCAGTTCGTTTACCAATACAATAAATCCCACGGGCCCAAATTTAGTTCCTTGTGGGACTCCAGTTGTGATTTGTTGCCAGCTGGAGTACGATCCACGATACTTCACTCTCTGGTATTGAGAAGTAAGAAATCCCGATACCCATCTACATAACCATGTTGGCACGTCAAGACTCAGCAATTTTCTGAGTAGAATGGTATGATCAATTCTTTCAAAGGCTTTATGAAAGTCAATTGCAACTAATCTTGATATCAGATATAAGATTCTTGCCCTCATCAGAGCCACTGATTAAAGTGTCTATTAGCAGCAGCAATGCGTCGACACTAGAGCATCCCTTTCTAGCTCCAAATTGTCGAGAATCGACTTTGTACTTAATGAAGTGCCAAATATGTTTTATCATAATATTCTCACATACGTACGGCTTTGCTAACGACACAAGTTAATGCAATCGGTCGAATGTCTGTTTCAATGGAGTCTGGATGCTTAGTTTTTGCGATCGGACTGATGTCTGCACAACGCCACAGAGTAGGCCAGGAGCCTTCTCTCATAGATGAACAGATTATTGATGTAATTGGTCCAGCTATCCACTCACTTCCATCCTTCCAAATCCAATTCGGGATTCCGTCAGGTCCAACCGTTTTGTTGATATTGATTGCGCTCAAAAGGTCATAAATCTCGAGGGAAGAAGGCAAAAATTCGTCAGGAGTATAAGCGTGCTGAAATTCGGGAAATTCTGATGTATTCAGAGGCTCAATGTCACTGGCCACGGAAATCAACTGATCGTTCACTAAGTTTGTGAATAGGTTCAAGTCGTCACCACACACCATAGTAGCAAGTGGCTTTAGGAGACAGGTCACGACAGGAGACAGGAGACAGGCCCTTCAGTCCAGACCACCACTTTCTGGGGTTCTTCATACGCTCCATGTTGTTTTCGACGAATTGTTTTCTCAAAGTCTTGCGAAGACTATCCACCTTGTTCTTGTAGTGTTTGTACATCACTTTATCGTTACAGGACCAATAGAAGTCGCGAATATGAACAAGTTCGATGAAGTGAGGCGTAACCCAAGGCTTAGAGTTAACAGGAATCGGTATCTGCCTCCAAGGAAGACATTCATCCATCATTTTGTATAGAGTATCGTAGAATGTGTTAGACTTTAATTCGGATGAGTTAGCGTAATAAACTTGTGACCAATTCTGATTCTCTAGGAGCGTCAATAAGCTGCCTTTGTTTCTATTAGTTTGCGATCTTACCCATCGGTATTCGATTTCGATGGAATTATTGCCGAAAATAGGGCTAGAAAGAACCATGTTGTGATCTGATGACGCCAGTGGAGGCAAAATTTCAACTTTGTAACTCTCATGCACATTCGTAAAGAACAGATCCAAAATTGTATTCTGTCTTGTTGGGCTTTGTACTATTTGTTTGAGATGATAGGCAGATTTTATGTATTTAAATCGACAATGATTAAAGTCTCCAGTGATAATGATGCCTAGACTTGAATATTTCTTCAGAAGTACGTCCAGACCATACATGAGATGCTGTTCGAGATCTGCGTCATTCTCGGAGGGTGGGTGGTAAACATTAATAACCACTAAGGAGGAGAAATTGCGATGAGAGCGTTGATTCTGTTTTAGAAGCAACCGCAAAGATTCAATGTCTTCGTTATGAAATTGTTCCAATTTTGAGCAAGTATACTGAGAGTTATTGACATATGTTGCAACCCCTCCACCAATTCGATGTAATCTATCTTTTCTGTACATAGTGTAATTATCCAATTGAACAACTTCATCAGGAATGTCCTCCATTAGCCAAGTTTCACACAGGCAAATAAGCGAGGGATTGTAGATACGAATAACAGCTTCCATTTCATCAACCTTTTGAACTATTGATCTGACGTTAGCTGTAATACACACAGGGAGTCTGGTATCAACCTTTGTAATTGGAATTTCAATTAGATTGTCATCGCACCGAGTTGAATGGGAGTTGTGCTGATGGGATGAGTGAGCCCTTGGTACATGTCTGCTTGAGGCACATTCACGATTATGCAAACAGGGAAATCCAACTGCAGGTGAGGGAAATCTAAATGTAGGTGAGGGAAATCCATTTCCATGGCGCCTTGAGATGTGAACTGGAATTGCGAAGGTCATATCATCACGTGGATGTGTAAGCAGGCATGAGGCATCAAGCCTCAAGCAAAGTTTACGCGTAATTGAGAGTGGCATGTCACCTAGTGTAATCAGTATGGAGAATTCATTAATTGTTTAGCACTTAATCTGGTACGAGCAAGCTATTTTCAAGTAGACCTACATGCCTAGGAGATGAATTAAATTGCTGGATTCTTGACAAAAGCTGGTTGGAATAGCAGATAGAAAGTGTGAATCCACCATTCTACCACTGATGTCAAAACAACCTGAAATTCGATAATTGAATTATCGAAGAAATCAAGCTAGCCTACTATTGAAATACTATATCCTCGTCCACATGGATAACCTGGGTAGGTAATGCCGTTATCGGATAAGCCTAGTGCTTATGCGAGTACAAACATAAGCTCAAATGATAGATGTGGACCATTGTCTTCACTAAGCTTGAAAAAATATTCAGAAATCGAAGTTTAATTGGGAAAATGTAAAAGAAAAATTGGAGAACTAATTCACCAGGGCAAATGAAACGCATGAAAACAAACTTTATAATGCACAATGTGCATGTTATACATATATTATACCATTTAAAAAATTAGTTACATATAGAGTTTGCTGAAACTATAATTGCTTTCCCTTCATTGTTTGAAACTTTGGAACGGTGAAATGAAAAGATAGGCCTGTATAATTAACCGAAACTGCGGTCAGTTCCCTAAGGAGGCTCTCACAAGACTAAAGATAATATTTTTCATTGAATATCTATCGCCATGAGAGCAATTACCGTACACGTTTGTACAAAACACATTACTTTCTTTTGTCGACATTTCTCAACACTATAATCCAAACACTATTCGCGATTTCACAGGAGTGACTAAATGGTCAGAAAAAATGCTTTTTTTGAAATATTCAGCCGCACAAAATATGGTGCATAATAATTTCAAATTCACAACTTTTGTGTTCAGTATGAAAGTGGGTTGGAGGAAGTCGGCATTCCCCAGTTCACCAAAAAAGCGCAGTATTTTGTTCACCGTCCATGCAAATATTCTGTCACCCCATTGACGCAACGTTCTACCAATTAATTACCGCAAAATATGACGAGTAGTCCGTACTCTTGGGACCATGATTCCCTATCTTTCACAATTCTCTCAGTCAATGCCAAAATATTTGTCTGGTTATTCGCATTTTGGCACACTGTCGCCGGTACTTGTGGGTCATCTCCCCCACGTTCTAAAATTTGTCTAAAATCCTTAGAATCAGTCGTCACACAACTTCAGCTCCAAATTTTTGAGATTATTTTCTACCCAAATGCAATATTTTATCAAATTGGACTGGTGCTTTTGAATTTTAGATGACAAATTGAAGTGTAGCGATGTCAGCCATTTGACCTGACTTCGTCTGTTCGACGCATTATTGTTGTGTGCATCGTTCTCTCTCCCTCTTCGTCTCATCATCGCTGTCTAAAATCTTCTAATGACCACTACCCTACCACACATTTCTGAAGTTAAATATGTCAATTGGAAGGGATGTGGTATGGGTCATTATAGCTTCAAGAGTTGTCGCGACATAGCTTTGTTGACCTACATGTAGTGCTATCTGCTCAGTGCTCAGACGATGAGGTCAGGCACTGATCAAGCCGCTGAAATCGCTATACTTCACGTTATCGTCTCTAATTCAAAAAGCACTTGTCCGATTTGTATAAACCTCTGCATATGGTTAGAAAATATGCTCAAATACGTGTATCTATAGTTTTGTGATTTATTCATTTATACTGATGATTTTAGACAAATTTGAAAACGTGGGAGATTACCCATAAATACCTGATTGCCTATACAAATGTTTTTTTATTAATCAATATGCTGCAAGCTTTCTTTGAATAGCGGACTTGAAATCAGCAAAAGAAGCATCTATTAAAATGAATTACTATCTGAAAATGATGATCTATGGCTGTTAAATAATATGTAAGAGTAATGAATAAGCTTCCCCATGGAAAAAATAATTATCTAAATACAGCGTTGAGGTACATACATGTATTTATTGACTTGGAAGGAATTTTTTGAAACATCCATGTTCAGTACACCCTAACATGCACGGATGACTGATAGCCATAGTTATCATCATGTAAAAGTCAGTTCAAAGGTTCAGTCATTAAATATTGTGCATCCCTAAGACCAGATCATTCACTAGGCCTACCTTTCAGATGGCATTTTTCTATGCCATATTGGCCATTTGATTGGCACAATTTCCAATTTGAGTTAGAAAATAGTATCAAATTCTGGTATCGAAGTCTTGGAACCATGGCCCGGTAGTTCTCCTGACTTGAAAACCATCGAGAACTGCTGGGCTGTGGTGAAGAAGCGAGTTGCTCAACGGAACTCACTTCTCTCAGTGATCTCAAGAAGACGGTAATATTAGCGTGGACCACCGAAATTAACGAAGAGTATTGCAAGAGGCTGATTGAATCCAGTGCCGAAACGCATAAGCTATCCTGAAGGCCATGTGAGGACCAACAAAGTATTGACATTTTGACTGCATTGTTGAAATAATAGCATTAGATTTCGTAATTTTTGAATGAGCGCAATTAGTGAAAATCATGCTATTAACCTGAGCACATATTTCAGGAGTTGGAATAGATGTTGTTGCATCAACATACTATTTTCTAACTCAAATTGAAAATTATGCTAATGAAATGGCCAGCATGGTATGTGGGCATGCGAATGCTAGTGCATTTGGTATCAACATTTGACCTAATGTCCCAGCAAGCAACTCAATGTAACATTAATTAGCTCTTTCCTACTCACCCATTGCCAGTACCTAATAGGCAGCTCTCTCTCTCTCTTTGCGGGAGTTTCAGGACCATCAGATGGCCACCTCTCCAATTCTGATTTTCATGCCTTTCTTAGTTCCTTTATTCTGCAGGCATCGAGCATCCAGGGTTGCCAACATTTGCTGAGTGGAATGCGTGAGATTATTGTATTAGATAAATATACTGCATCTTGAGACGTCTAACACGAGTATTCGCATTTTTTCTGCATCTCAAAGAAGTAGATATCTAGGCCTGTTAGCATGTTATTTCGCTTAACTGCATAGATGTTATAGTCCGGGAGCCAGCGTGAAGTTGTGCAGGGAACGAGGTAGTACATAAAACTTTTACATAGCATAGTACACCTCTAACCTACTGCAAAACTTCGCGTCTGCCGGATCAGATCATGCTTTTCAGAAATAGAGAGGATAACACAATCCTATGTATTTCCAATGGTAAAATTGTGACATTTAAGGTGTTGACTCCATTTTTTCGAATTTTTGCTCATAAAAGTTACACAAATTGGTATTTTGTTGAACTGGTTATTACAGAAATCATCTACAGATCATGATCTTTCAAATGAGTTATCATTCAGTGACAGAGGATGAAGTAAAGTGTACAAACAGACACTTTTCGTTGGTGTAACTGCAAATTTTAACATAGAAATTTCAGGAAAATTGTTGATATACTTTAACGAAAAGTGTCTGTTTGTACACTTTACTTCATACTCTGTCACTGAATAATAACTCATTTGAAAGATCATGATCTGTAGATGATTTCTGTAATAACCAGTTCAACAAAATACCAATTTGTGTAACTTTTATGAGCAAAAATTCGAAAAAATGGAGTCAACACCTTAAATGTCACAATTTTACCATTGGAAATACATAGGATTGTGTTATCCTCTCTATTTCTGAAAAGCAAATGATCTGATCCGGCAGACGCGAAGTTTTGCAGTAGGTTAGAGGTGTACTATGCTATGTGAAAGTTTTGTGTACTACCTCGTTCCCTGCACAACTTCACGCTGGCTCCCGGACTATTACGCGAAAGTGCAGTTCTATCAGGAAATGTCGTTAAGAATTACATCAAAAATACGAATGCGTGAGATAAATACAACAGGTGTGAAAAATTTCTTGAATGCGTGAGAAATTTTGCCTCCAGCGTGAGAGCGTGAGAAGAGGCCTGAATGCGTGAGACTCACGCCCAATGCGTGAGAGTTGGCAACTCTGAGCATCAAATGGTCTGTCGAAACCCTGATTTTTAAGGCGAATCATTGCGACGACAGTTGCAATAAAAACTCGCACATTACGTTTCCGGTGGAACCTAGTCAACGAGCGCGCAGCTTGTGACGTCTCATATGAGTCCTATTCGTCGTCAGCATAAGCTATACCCGATATCTAAGTTACTCGTGTTCCTGGTGCTATGATCCCTTTTGATTTCATGCGATTTACGTAGCAAAACGTGCTATGGTACTGGCTGGGGAGAAACCAGAAAAGTAACCATTAATTTTCATTTGTTAACTGCATGTATAGGCGTAATATAATAATCGTGGTCACGGCACTAAAATCTTGGGATCTCGAGCGCCTAAAAAATGGTCGAGATCTCGTGATCGAATTCCTCTGAAGTAAGATTCGATAGATCGTTAGCCACACATTTTGTCCATTTGAAGCTTTGTTACATATAACATTACATTTTTTTATTTTACAATGCTACTTAGCCACAATATTAAGAAAATGAGAGCTAATATAAAACTCCATTTTACTTCGGAATGAATAGTTTTCAAGCATTGTGTATGGTTTCAAGTTTTCATTGCATCGAACAAAAACCCTGGTTTCATGTATGTTTTAAGATACCTAAGAACCGTTTCTAAATATCGTCTTGAAGCAAATATGAATGGAATGGTTCTCACCTCGAAAATGGGACACTGATCTTAATTTGATTTGCAGTTTCCAAATGAATGTTGCATGAACAGTACAATGCACAAAGAAAAAATCACATGTATATGAAAGTCGTCCAGTTAACACTTTCACCCTATTCCACGACAGCTGTCTGTCAGTCGACAGAATGATGCATGATCACGATGTCACTGTCGCACTGAACATTCGGAAAGCAATAAAACACGAACTCTCGGCATTCAGTCGTTGACGTGTCTATAGTAACGCGTTGTGAGGAAGGTCGAACAATAACGACTTCGAAGGGCGGTATCAATGCTGGAGTACAACATTGATGATTCACAATCAGTCAAGTGAGGAAATTCCAAAGGAGCAGCGTCACTATCTATGGCCATATCTTCACAATAGGAGTTGTGACTTTTTAATTGGATCCACTGATTTCGTTGAAACCTCAGGTGCTTCTATTATTAGGTGGCCAACTATTAAAGTGTGTTGCCGGCTCCGGTAGTAAAACAGAGCGTAAACATGACTAAAGTTAAGAAAGCATTTCTTTCCAAGAAATATTTGCACTATCTGCGCTTGCAGTATGTAGCAAAACATCAAAATGCATCATACTGAGATTTGACTGGACGTCGGTCTTGTCGGTAAGCTAAACTATACAAATGATTTGATAGTGGGCTTAGTACATTATATTTCCAAGGATGCATGAATATTTTCAAACGAACTCATGTCGTACTTACCTTTTTCCATGCAGCACCTTTTTCTGTTCTTCAAATATAATCTTGCTTGGTTCAAGTCCATATGCTATCCTGAACAGCTGTTGTCGCAAGCGCTACTCAACAACACTTCACGGATGGAAAAATGAAAGAATGTCTTAAAAATGTTAGAGACTCAAACAATGGAGATTTAAAGTTGCCGAGTTGAGTAATTTGAAGCCTAGATGGCTTATTTTCGAATAGATTAGCTTCCTAATTAGCAATCGTAAATGAAGAAAATTTCCTTTATATGGTTTCTAGCCGGATAAACAAATATTTAGTTTGGCGCCCAATAGTGCCTTCAGGCATCAATAGGCGCTAATAGGCACCAGATTTTGACTTCGTGCCTAATTTCGTGCCCTACAGTTTACAGTGATACATCATTTAAGCGAAAATTCCATAGCAGTCTATTTTCTAGGGCCAGCTATGAAATTTTCTGCCTACCTGATATAAAATTGGGCAAATTTCTCGCAGCATCCACGTCTTTAGAATGCGTTTTCAAAGTTATTGAATGGAAGGTAAGAACCGTTTGTAAGATGAGAGTGCATTCATTTAACATCACTCATCACTTAATTTGATCTTCAAAACCACCAGCTGTTCAATACATAAAGTAGGGATATATAGGTAGAGTGTCGGCTAAAAAAAGAATCTGTATACAGTGAATATTTTTATGTGAAAAGATTCAGTTTTTTGCGGAGATTACGTTCCCGGGGTCCAAAAAAATATTTGAGCACTTTTGTAAAAGTCAAAAATTGCCAATTACACTACCGAGATGACTCTCCTAAATAAGTAGTATAAAACAAGTTGGATATCAAAAGGAAAGAATATTTGCTAATAAGCATCCTAACTAAGCTGAAATCAAGCTGATTATCAAGGGAATTCCATGATCCGCATTATTATGGAAGTCTTCATGAAAAAGTCACGATATTATTTGTGCTTTCTTGGCTGAAATTTTAAGTTTATGATTCACCGGCATGATTTTATGATTCACTAAATTCATGCTTCACTTCTTGAATGTGAATAGTGATGTGGAACCATTTACATCTTTCAAAGTTAAATGAAATCATTGTCTTTGATTATGTGATTTTCTGCCAGTTGCAGGTTGTCTGTGATATGATCACGCTTAAGAAAATACTTTTGAGGTTGAGCATGAAATTAAGTAAGCTTAACAGGAACCCATCAAATTGCTAATATAACAAACATTAAATCTCCAAGGCAGTCATGAGAAGCTGTGAAATGCCATCCTTCCTTCTGCATTACAATTATGATCACTCAATTCCGCTGCAATTTCTTCAAAACTGCAAAAATTTGCATATCTCACAATGCCACCTGCATCTCCCTTGAGTTCATTTAATAAAATCGAAAGTGTATGTAAATTGGGGATTTAATAAATGCGGAGTTACCACTCTACCTAAAAAACCTACTTTATGGTTGAATGCTTTGGACAACTTAATGGCAATGTAACTGATAACACAAGTCTAATTTAACACTGTGTTTTCTGCATCCATCAGGGTCACTGCATCGTTAGCTGAGTATCAAAAATATGAGTAAATCCTTTGGGAATGTGGATGTCGAGCGCTTCAAGACTCTAGTTGCGTTCAGAATGTAAGGTATCGAGCGACTGCACTAAATGATCTTTCAATGCATATATCCGACAACAATACTCATCAATTTGAATTATAATTGCTTCGTATATATATTAATTGAAAAATTATTTGAAATCAAATCGGTTATCATTCCTTTATAGAACCATCGGTAACTTCCTAAACATGGCTTTGAAAGTTTCGTTTGCGGTTTCAACATCCACAGTAACTCAGTAGATGCTAAGAACTACTGCTGCAATTCTTCTATTTTGATGAACCTGTTACAAGATATGACGCTGTGAATAATATGCAGCTTTAACTAAATGATAACATAATAAATAACATGCTAATTAGTTGTCATTAGTTTGCCTTTTCCATCCTGTAGACCAGTAGTTATTCTATTAGTCAACAGGTTCATTTGAAGGTAAGAATTACAAGGCTTCAATTTTTCGCAGGACCAAGTCAATTTTTTTCGCGAGTTCATTTTTTAAAACGTATTCGCAGATTTTCGCAATGCGAAAATTTTTGCAGCTGGCCCGACCACTGCTTGCTTCTTTGCAGAGCCATCTAGGGTTCCTGAATATTGAAGATCTGAGGAAAATGCTTTTTTTCTTCCAAAAAGATACAATTTTGACTTACATCCATCCACACATTCCCAATCTTTTTATCCCACGTTCTTTGACCACTAACGCGAAGCCGCATAGGCATGAAAAAACAATCAATGCGCAAATAGCTTGTATTGCACATCATGCGCTCTTCAACATTGTGCTTTATTTAACACAATAATATCCGACAGAATTAAACTTAGTAAAGCCAAAACAGGATATATGCACCGGAGGATTTGTTGTTGACAAGATTGAAAGAAATAATCAAAGTACTGCAACTTTAAGCACCAAGCAACTTCTTAATTTCTCCGCTTTTGTGTTTTCGAACAGTATCATCGCCTCCACCGATAAATTTTCCGTTGACGAAAACTCGTGGAACCTGAAATACATTTACCAGTTATGAAAGTGCATGTATATTCAGTACAGCATCACTAAAGAGCATTTGCTATTTGTCAATCATAACGAGCATGTGCAATATATAATTCTCAAGATGATATTGCAGTATCGAACTATAATTAACAAAGATAGACATTATCAGGAATTTTTAATGATTTCTAATTGAATATATGCATGACATATCAAAGAAAATGTTAAAAGGCAAAATTATTACCAAATAATACGTGATAACAGTTATAAATATTTGCCACTGGCTTTCGCAGGAATAAGACGATTTTTTCTCAACGTTTCGTCATTTTTTAACGAGAGTGACTAAATGTCATTTATGCATAGCAGTTAAATAAAGTTTAATACTGATGAAACATGAGAATATAGACATAGATACATAGAATACAGACATACTCGTAGAACGCGATACAGAAAATATGCATAAGATCATTTATCATGGAATGCAGTATATACAAGGTTTATCAAAGCAATCTAATCAAAGGGAAATGTATGGAAATAATCAAAAATATCCATCGCAGAAAATAGACAACTCGAAAAGCGAACAGTGCTAAAGCAAACTAAGATAAAAAGGGTAGCAAACTTCATCAACACAACCATTTGCTAAATTAAACGTGTTTTGAATGTAAAGGGCAGCAAGTGATTTTCGCTTTGCATTGCTTCTTTCAGAGCACAATATTTTCCATTGAGATGCTATCTTTGAGTTGATGTTATGAAATTCACGCATGTGTTGGTAAAATGCGGATGATGTGTTGTTGAAGTGCTCATTAATTCTAGATCCTATAGTTCGAGATGCTACACCAATATACACTTTGTGACAGATTTTGCATTCAATGTGAAAAATAACAAACTTATGACAAAAACCTTTTACAACAGCCGACAAACAAGAAAAACAATTAGAAGAGCAGGATGGATATTCACGCTTTCTTCTTTCACGCAGAATGGTTTATTTTAACCTCCATGCTCATTATCTAATAGTGATATGCGTCTCGATCACAAATATTTATCATAGACCAAAGAAGTCGTATACATTCAGCAGAAGTAACGGAACGCTTAATAAAAATCTTGAAAAATAAGCCTACGAGTAATTGGAGTAAGCTCTCAATCATTAACACGATATTTACCAGCAGCGATGAAAGTAGCCGAAAGTCTATAATCGTGCGATTATAATGTGGTAGATTATACATAAAATATAAATAAATGATGAAGATAAAAGATATCTCGGTGAAGTTAAAACTTCTCTTGTAAGCAAGACTGTATGTGACTTGGACCAAAAATTGTTCACAAAGCGATGACAAAACATGCGTTCGTCCAGTCAGACGGTGAGGTGTTGATTGCTCAGTGTTTGGAATTCAGAGCTACCTAGCTGGTAGTTCATCATTGTTAATCTCGCAAAGTTCTGTAAGTGGCGTGGCGATCTTAGAGGAACGTCTTTTGTTAGGACTCTATAACTACTTTATCTGCTCCTTCGGGAGCGCAAGATAAATTTTCCATAGAAATACATATGTATAACTTCAAATGATTATCGGACATTTGCGTTATAACAGTTATAGGATTTCATGGTCACGACAGGAGGGGCGGTTAGCCAACAGCTATGATGAAAGTTTAATAATGGATCGTTTTCATAATGAAATGTGATGTAACGCTAATGTGATGCATGCATACAAATCATACACCCGTCATCATATTAATACATTTTAGATAATGTAGAACTAAAAGCCTTGCAGCAAGGCTTTTAGATTTCCATTGTTTCAATTTAGTATGATGCTAATTTTAATATTTTGATACACTTTTGCTGTACATGAATGAGTTTTTTTCTGGAAATGCCAATGATAACCATTTCCGCAAAGATATAAATATCGCCGGATGAATTAGAAGCATAACATTAGATTTCTTTCTACCTGATTACTCAGTTTCACTGTCATCAATACGAGAATAAAGTCTGCTTTCTCTGAATAAAGTTTCTATATTTTAATGAACTTTTGTTATACCTGAATGAGGTTTTTTTAGACACGTCAGTGATAACCATTTCCGTAAAGATGTAAATATCGCTCGATGAATTAGGTGCATGAAGTTAGATTTCTTACCATTTGATTAACATCAATGCGAGAATAAAATACGCTTTCTCTGAATAAATGTGCGAATTAGTTAACAATGTTTATATCAAGCTTCACGGCGTTGTCTAATGTACTAATTGGTTAACAATGTTTAATGTTAAGATTCACGACGATTTGTGTAACACTTGTAATATCATGATGGTTGCATAATGGAGTGCAGGCACATGTTTAACTATCTGTGGGTTCGTTGACTTCAACATAAAACTTCGAATCATAGTCTGCCACATGAAAGGCTGCCACTCTAATCAAAAATAAAAACCGGAGAGTCAAATCGGAATGGGCCCCCTAAATTACTTAGTCGTGGGCCCCCTCAAAGTAAGAAACTTAGGATCATTCGATGTCACACAACCCGGAAAGTTTTGAAAGCGTTCAAGCAGAAATTGGGTCTGTTCTATTGAAGATGCTTCTGAATCTTCACAGTTAGCAAGTATATGTATAAAATTATTACCGTTGCTTATTCAATCATCAGTTTCAACAAGATGCACGAACATATGACTCGAACAGCTACTATTTCCAGGTAAACCGGTTTCGAAGGTTAGACAGAGTGCAGTTTTTTTTTAAGGATTTTACGTCACTTTTTACCCCTACTGGGGCCTTGGACGGTGCTGACTTAAGTCAGACTTTGTTTGGAGCGTTGTGGTGCTTTGTAGTCCGGATGCCCTTCCTGCCGACTTCCAATGACACTTTCCGGGTTCGACCTCTGGACCATGAGATCGCTAGTCCAAGTACGCAACCACTGTGCCACGGACACCACAGTACAAAGACCCCTCTACCTACCCCCAATGCAAAATCAGCATGTAGCTATTGAACGATTCACGATTTCAGCTCGATATAAAGACTGCAAATTATCGAATAATCAACATGTAGGCCTACGGATGATCTTACTTAACTGCTTCAAAGACAACTTTCTTCATTTCGATCAAAAATTTTACATTCAAATTTATAATGCACTATTCTCGTGCAGCTTTGTCATTTTCTATTAATCGTGCCATGACGTCACACGGTGCAAGATCACGTCTTTATTGTGAAGAATTTTCTGAAACCACTAGGAAATTGCTGTTCAGCTGTTCGACCCTTGGAACACTGCTTCAGCAGAGCGGTCTGTTCACAGAAAATATCTTCATACAGAATCCATGGTCAGTGCGGTCTAAATGCTTGGGCAGGCATTTCCGTAAGCCATTATTCTTTCGAGAAATCGAGAATGTGTGGTAAAATCTTTCTTTCTACGCTGTATAAAATATACCGAATGTCATGAAGGATAGGAATGTCTTCATGCAGGATGGAATGCCAGCGCACTACTAGACCCGTCGTAAATTGCTTGAACAGCAATTTTCCTAAATTTTGGATTGACCGTCATGGGAGCCTTTGGAAATGGTTTCCGATGCCACCGTGTTCAATGCCTTGTGACTTTTTTTCTTTTGGGCACGCTTAACAAAAGGTGCATTAGAGTCATCCCATGCATTTGGATGAACAGGAAAACAAAGCTTTGTACCGTCTTCTGCAGATCGACGAGCGATTGCGTAGAGATATGCTCTTGGGCTGTTGACCGAAGAATTAGATGCGTTCGGGCAAATGGTGAGCAAGCAGAAAATAAATGTTATAGTGGAAGGCTACTCGTGTTAGCATCTGTTTTCCAATGAATCATAATTAGCTTACAGAAATTAATCATTGAGCCGCTAATTGCTACTGCATCAACAACTTTGAAATGATCATTGAGAATCCGCCACGCTACATAAACAAAATAATTTTTAATTAATGTCACACAATAAATTTGACGACTAAAAAATATCGCATTTGCTCAATATGAGAAAACGTAGATCTATATTGTGAACAAATATTACACATTGCAGAAGCCATGCAACTTAATATACTATTTACTCTGAAATGAGATGAGAGCAACATTTGATACAATCCATTACGGAAAACACTAGCGTTTCTGGATTTTTAGCCGTCATCAGTGCCGTAAACCTGTAAAGCATCAGCAACTCACATACAAACAAATCATCATCCGAAATACAGACATCTACACTATTACTACTAATAAAAAAATCGTGGTCTCTCTCTACAATTAATGAAATACATGCAGCTCAAATCTCATTCTGTAGAGTTCGTTTCCAAAATTCGAAATTTGCAAACACCAAATGCAAATAGCTAATTTGTGTTTGCACTTCATGCACAAAGGTGAGCTGCCGGATTTCCAAGCACATCCACCTACCGATGGTCTGTGGAGTGAGTTGCTGATTTACTACACTGATAGCGGCTAAAAAGTCAAAAACGCTTGCAGTTGAAGTTGCGTGAAGAAACTTCATCAGTACTTGCAGCTCCGGCAATGATTCAGATCAAACCTTGCTCTCATCTCTTGTACTTCAAGCATAATAAAAAAAAACAATTACATCTAAGAACAACTTTTGGCTTTCAAACAAGATTATGACAGCTATTTGATGAAGGTTGAGCCGCCATGGCATAGGTAAACGCAAAATCAACACGAAAAAAGTCCTTATAACTTCTTCAATAGTTTGCGAGATTTCAATTTTCGTTGGTGTCTTAGCCGAAATTTAGCCGCTTTTGCAACAAGTGATCGTACAAAATATTCTTTCGTCACTCCCTTGTGTTCTCGAAACTTTTAAGAAGATTTTTCTTTCATATTTTTCTGGCAGACGCTTCTTGAAAGGCACGTTTTGGAGAGCATCAAAGAAATCAGAACTCAATTCATAATAGACTCCATAATTACGTATTACAACTTTTTCGCTAAGCATTCCCGCAAATTCATTTCTTATTTCAAAACCTTGATTACTTGAGTTTCGTCCAGTTTCTTAGCATTGACGAAAGGATTACTGATTTCCTTGTAGGAGAATCTTCTGCTCAAGAGTCAGGCGGATTTTTGGAAAGCATCTGGTTTGAATTTGATCACCCTTAGAAACTGCAGGGTCTTTAAGGTCCCCTAACAATCTGCATAGCACCGTTCACAATTTTAAAGATCCCTACATAATCTAAAAAGGCCTCATATGCTCTTATCTTTAAGGGTACCGGTCTCAATCCTATAGGACGTTTGCAATCTCAAGAGGTCTATTCACATCTAAAAAAAGAGCTCTTCAGACACTAAAACAATTACCGTTCACAATCTCAAAGGGCTGTTTCACAAAATCTTATGGGTCCCTTTCAAAATCTAAATATGGCCCCACTCACAATCTAAAAGGGGCCCTTTCGCAGTCTCAAATGGGCCCCATCACGATCCTAAAGGGCCCTTTCATAATCTAAAAAAGGCCCCTCACGATCTTAAAGGGGCCCCGTCGCAGCCTCAAAAGGTCACACTTACGATCTTTAAAGTGCCACTGCACACTCTCAAAAGGGACCCTCGCGATCTTAAAAAGCCCTTTCACAATCAACTCAAAAGGGCCTTCTTCAAAGTCTAAAATATTTCAAAATCCAAATTATTTGTTCTTTAGCAAAACATTTTCTCACTACTTAGTTTTTTCTAAAAAACCCCGGAAATCCGGCTAAAACCGGTGGAGTGGCAGCCCTGCACATGCATGTTACAGACAAGGATGTTATCGAACGTATTAAAGGAGATCTCATGTGTTTCCTGATTATATACACTCTACTCGAGTAAGTCTTATCTTACTAGGGACATTTTGAGAGTTGTCCTAAATATATATCAGTCTTCTAAGTGTACATACATGCGTATTGACAAACATCCGAAAAGATGACGCGATAAATATCAGCATTCAAAGACATCAAAACTTTTCTTCAACGACTATTACCTATGACTAACACGGCCTGTTTCAGCGCTCACCAAATTTTAATTCAGACAATAACTAACTCCAATATCAAAAATTCTGAAATCCTGAATAACAATAGCTAGCTACACGAGTCTGTTATCACTGTCCGATAAAATATATGGGTGCTAGCTATGTTGCATTTCAAGTAAACAATATTTTTTGATGTTATAAAACAAAGCATCAGAAGATCTTAAGTCCGTTACGAGATCAGGGCAATTTCGTACTTAATCACAAAAACTATTAATACAAAAATATTAAGCATATATTCTATATTTGCATTAAGCATGTATCAATATTAGGCATTCTATATTAAGGCACAATAGAATGTTTCTTGAAATCGGACATCAATAATGCAGAATCAAAAATCACAAATTGGCAACAGCAGAGAAGTAGACTGATACAGCAGATTAATAGCGAGTTAACACTCCTGGATTCATCAGCCTCTTCAAATTTATGTGGAAATTACGCAAGGATCAACTGAACAAGGGCCAGAAGAACGAATCCTCACCCAACCACTTACTCATCATGAACTTTGGGCAGACTTCGTTAACAAGTAACGTCTTCAATATCAGCGGTACCCCTCTTAGTGACGAGGAAGAACGAGTTCTTGAGCTTGACCTGGACCAATACATCAGCCCGTCTAAAGTTGATGAAATACAAGTATTCAGTGACATGGAACTCACTGCTCATCAACTTACCCAAGAGAATCCTTCGTCCGATGATGACCGTGTGAAAAAACTTAACAAATAATAAAATTAATTAATTAACCTAAAATTAATCATGTATTTTGAGACTTTGTCGATTTCGGACATTAAGGTGATTTTTGGCTTGAAGTTTCGGGAATTCAGGAATTGAAATGACGGATTTACTGGAATCTTATAGCCAATTTTAGGTTGAACACTTTTTTCTTAAACTTCTTATTCGAATGGGGTCCGCAGAAATTGCGTAATATGCTGAAAATTCACATTCCTGACGCCAGCTAGTCATCCTCTTCTACATTTCCATATTATCTGAAAAATCATTATTCCCTACGGCATGATATCAAAAGCCTACTTATCTGCAGGTTGTACCTGATTTTACTGTTTGCTAGATGTGTATGAATATCTCTGGTCAGGCTCGTTTCCCACTTGCAGGAGTCGGCCCAACGAAGATGACTTCTCCATTTTCTTCGGTCGGTGTACGGCATGCCCGCTATGCTGCGTTTTTTCAAATCTCATGCGACACTCTCCAGTCAGGTCTTCTCTGGCCTTCCTCTTTGCCATGTTCCTGGTGCCATTCTTTTTATTGCCGTCTTCAGTTCATTTTCTTATTATTTTATATTTTTTATTATTTCTCATTACGTGGCCGTACCGCCTAAGCCTCTCACGCGTAAGGCAGTCTTCTACACTTTCGACCTTTTATCATTGATCTTATTTCGTCATTCCGTTTCCTATCTTCGATCTTAACTCCATTCATCAATCTTAGCATCCACATTTCGGCAGTACACATGCGTCTTACATCATCGGCCTTCGGTGCCCACGTTTCGCTGCCATAAATCATTGCAGGTCTCACACATGCTCTGTAAAGCGCTCCTTCCGCTCTACTGGATGAGCCCTTGGTGCACAGAATTGCTGACAACTCTCTGAATTTATGCCATCCGGCCCCAATACGCGTTGCTGTAGCGGCTGTCGATCCTCCTGTTGATATCATATTGCCCAGTTAGTAGAGTTGGGACACTAGTTGGATACTGTCACCAGTCAGTATCACTTCTTCAGCAGGGAAATTGCTGTCATTGTGTCCCACTCCAGTACAGACCGAACATTTGAAACTGGCTTCTTTGTTCTTCAGGCTGCGCTGCCCTTGATTTTCGGGCAACGTTTATGGACCCATTTTTTGCAAGAGTTGCATTTGATGGAATTGATTTTCACTCTTTTCCCGCAGCATGCACATGGGTCAACCCTAGCGTTCTTTATTATCTTTTCACCTGACACCTTTATCGTGTTAGCCAGATTTATTTTTAGAACTTTACTGTGCAGTGCTTCCTTCCTGATATTGTGCTTATCTTCCATCTCATCCAGCGTTTCCCCCATCAAAACAATATCATCCGCACAAGGCAGATCGTTCAGATTATCAGTTCTAGCACACTTTGTCACCTCATCCATGACTATGTTGAATAGCCATGGACTCATGAAAGATCCTTGATGGACACCCACATTTACTTGGAAAGTTGATGACGTTTCACTCTCAGTTAATACACTAGTCTTTGAATTCTGGCACATCTTCATTATTGCTCATACTTCCTTCTCTACTACTCCCTTTCAGTGCAAAGCCTATTCTAGCACACTTCTCGGCACGCGATCGAACGCCTTCTCCTGGTCTATGAAAAGTAGGTGGAGGTCGTGAGGCGGCTACGAACTTTTCAATCGTTTGGCGGATTGCAGATATGGCATCAGTAGTAACCTTTCATCCTTGGAAACCATATTGTGAGCCTTGAAGTTTTACGATTTTCCGCAGCCTCGTTTCAAACAGCTTTTCGACAACCTTCATTCTATGTTCAAGTAAGATGATGGATTGAGTAGCTAGAGCAACTCAGTGTATGTCCATTTTCTCTATATAGTGGCATAAGTAAGCCCCTGGTCCATTCAAGTGGCATATCCTCATTCCCTAGCAGCCCGTTTGCAATGTTTCTCAATCCGTCGACAGTCACATCTTTGCTGTATTTCAACATTTCCGAATTGATGTCTGAAGGTCCGGCCTTTTTTCCGTTTTTCATTTCTTTCAGAGCAATTTCTACTTCTTCGACATCGATTACTTCTGTGGGGCCTTCCACTGGGTCGTTGAAGCTCAGCACAACATTTAACAGGTCCATTTTTGGTGACTTGTCTGCTATATTCAGCTTTAACTTCATCGTCTCTCAACTTCCACACTCGGCCACAAAACATTTGAAAATTAATCTATTCTGTTCAAATTCAATGAAGCATTTGTAATTGTTATTTCGACTAACTATCAGCTAGCCTCATTGTAAAATCTTCTAAAGGTCAGCTAAGATTAGCATGACTTCAAACGTCATGTCTCTTGATTGTTTAGAATAATGTGCTTTTATCACAAAGTTTTTGTTACTTAATTGGCTCTTACTTTGAGGAACAATTGGAAAATCGATCTAATTTACAAAGGTATGGTTTTTGAATTTTTAAGATCAAATACGCTTGAGCACTCATAAGAAATATAGTCGCTTCTTCATTGCATTTGCAGCCCACTTTCAAGTGAAGGAAACATATGTGTAGGATACATATGCCGGTAAGTAGTTCTGGTGTAAATATCTTTGAAGAGTGTGAAGAGGTAGGTGAGACTTTCAAAATGCGATCAATAACGGATGGATACTATGGAGATATTTTAGATGTCTAGTGACCAACATGTGTTCAAATCCGTTGCAGCCTGAAATCTTGATATCTCAAAATTTCGGCAAAACTGTGATAACAAAAAAATTCCAACAAAAAAAGTGACGAACATATAAAATTCTTTAAGTAAGTGAATTATGACTTTACGATATCATTTTGAGAATATAAAACAGGTGCAGATTAGAAATGTTAACTGCCTTCCATTAATTGAGCTAAACTTACAACTGCGTTGGCCACTGATGAATATTCTTTTGTTTCTCCTAGTTCATTATCAGCTTTCGCAACTTGTAGAATGTGTTCTATGATTCTTCAATTGATTAAAGCATTTATGAAAGTCCACTGAACTGCAACATGTGAAATGAGAAAGAAGATTAATTTCATTGTACTTACTGATCGTCCACCAGTTAACTTGTTCATGTAATCTTGTATTGCATCGCAATCAGGCCGGCTTTCTATTTCCACAACTTTGTAATCTGAATGCGATATAACGCTGCCAACATAGCTTTCCAAAGCTTTCTTAGCTTTTACACAATAGGGACAGTATGTCTTAGAGATGACCACGATTTTTGCACTGTTTATCAATTCATCACAGAATTTTGCAGCAGACATGCTTACTTTCTGCAAAATATAAAAAACATATTGAAATCAAAACATAAAAATACTAAGTTGTCTCAATAAAGCAATGCTCAGTTAGAGATTAGGCTTACAAAGTTAGAATTCAATTTACTTTTGCCATCTTTTGTCTTCAAGAAATAACAAGAAATATTATAAAAAATCAAATATTTAGATTTTTAATTGCAGGACGATTTCATTATATTACCAAATAATAATTCATATCGAATAGAATTTCCAATTTCAATTATCATTAAGATATGCATGGTATTTTGTCATGTCAGACATCATTCGAAAAAGAAGTATGCGTCTGAAGAGCATTGTTTTCAACCAAGTCTTCATGCCTCATTAAGATGCACGGTATTATGACGACAGATGTCCATCGAGCTATATCAAGATCAAAATTCCATCTGGCAAGGAAACATGTCAACCATATTATAATCTCAACCACATATTTTTCAATATGAATGAAATTCCTACAACTCGAAGTAGTTCAAATTCGAAGAAAAAAGCCAATAAACAACATAAAATTCATCGTTCGATTATAATTAAACAAGTAGACATAAGGTGGGTGAAGTCTTCGTCATCATTATGCTAAGCAAGTCATAACTAAAAAATGCGACAGTACAAATGCAAAATCAAACAAGTGGCCCAAAGGATAATCCAATAAAAAATTAGTTCACTTTAAGTTCACAGCGCATAAATACAACCGATAATTAAAATTTTGAGGCACATATCCTGATATAGATGATTATATCCCATTCATGAATAATTAACTCCAAGCGCACACATTAAAGCGGACAGTGCACAGTATTTACTTGTATGAATATTAAACAGCACGTGAATAGATTTTTGGTCGGCGCTATTTTCCAAAGAAATTTGATTGTGTAAGTTAAAACACTTCGCTTGTTCATGGTCCACACATACTAATTTCAATGTACGTGTTAAGTTCGAAAATTTTAAGCCTGCCACAAGTGATAGACCTAAGGAATTGCTGCAATTTAATACTCATGACACTATTATTTCACACCATTGTTACATTTTGCATTGTTACTTATTGTAACGAATATCTATGAATAATAAATTGATTAACTTACAGTCCATGTCAACTTCGAAAGAATGACATCCTAGTACTCACAGACAGAGTCTTGGTTGAAAAATAAATTCTGGACTACTTTTTGGCGAAAGAACGACTGCTAAACTATCTGCGAATGATTGGAAAATGTGCCATCCCCGCATCAATACTCCATTATTTCGTAAAAGTCTCCATCATTTTGAGCATTGATGTAATGCTTGGCAACTGCAGATTGCATCAAGAAAATGTTGCGTGTTTTCGATTGGCAGAATGTGCGATAGTGGCATAACTTACAATTTCAATGATACTCCAACAAAATGTTAATTGTGTAACTGAGTTGGGCATTCCCATTTCAAAAGACATGAAATTTAGTTCTCATTGTAGCAAAATTCCTTCATAAGTCTATTACCGAGCTTATGTCATTTTGAAAGGATTTACTAACTGAAGATTGTTTGATTCGTAGGTTCAAAGCATTTGTAAGACCAATATTAAAATATGACTCAAATTTTCTGCCCAACTTTACAACGTGATATTGATTCTATCGAAAGAGTCCAACAAAATTTCACTCGGCAAGTTTGCAAGCGTTGCAAAATTTCCTATGTGAACTATTATCATCGATTAAAATTACTATATCCGGAAAATTTTAGATTTACATGTTTTTTCAAAACGTATAACGAAACGTATAATATGTACGAAACGTATAAATGATCTGCACATACACATGGCATTGAAGGTTACACTGAATTGGTTTTTCAACAACCTCGATATCTGTTCCGAGACATAGCACTCAAATTGAGCAAATCGTGCCTATTTTTAATGTTAGCTGAAGTCTCCAAAGCGACGCAACCAATCCACTCATGTATTCTGAATTGCTTTAACATGACAACTCTGAGATCTCTTGCACTTTTGAGCGTCAACACTCATCAGCATATTTTATTACACACGATCATCGTTTGGGAATTTTAGTAACCCGATTACAGTTGAAAAGAGGCAGGGTCCCAAAATTGTACAACGAACAGAACGAATTCTCACATATTGCAAACAGATATCAAGACAACTCGATATGAAATGGATAATATGTATGGGCATGTCACAGTCTAATCATAACTTGTATTATTGTATCACATCCAAGTCGATCCAATTGCCTTGTACAGTAGTCGAAAGTACAGGTCCAAATCTGTTGGGTAGTGATTGGCTTCTGCCTCTGGTTTCAGTTCTGAGAAGTTGATTCGATCAGATGCGCTGGTCGCAGCTGGTCGGATTTGCTAGCACTCTCGCGTCAGAACGAACTGTGTTGCAACTGTACTTGGCAGATGACCGTAGTGCGTCGGTCAGTGTCTATCGATCCGACTGATAATCATGCAGCATAGATATTCAAGTGCCTTTCTCCACCAACTACGACCTCTTGAGTGTCCTTGTGTGCCCAGAATTGTCAAACGTCGGCTTAAGTACTTCGGCATCTACATTCAGCATATCCCAACCATTGTTACTCGACAAATTGCTCTCGCAAATTGTCTCCACGAATCCCGTCTATTTTATTGGCAAATCTAGGATCATTGAACAACAAGTTCGACGAGGTACAACATCGTATCCATTCCTCCAAGATTGACATTGCCATGTTCACGGAGACCTGGCTAGATGACGACGTACCTGACCATTCTATCGATATATCCAGTTTTGCTTGTTACCGAAATGATCGAAATCGGTATGGAGGAGGAGTCATGTGCTATATTCGCAGTGATATGTCGTGCAGGTTGATCAAAACCAATGATGTTACATCCCTCGAGACTTGTTAAACCGAAATTCTACCATTATTTTTGGAGTCATGTTCCGCTCTTGTTATCGGAGTTTAGCATCCTTTTTGGAATGATTCAGGGAACAATGATGCTTTGTATACTATTTTGGATATCATGGATTTCTCTCAAATCAATCTTAATGTTACAAACACAATCGTATGTGGAGATTTCAACGATTTCATTCGTGTTGGCGACTTGTTCTGCCAGTTAGCCGGACTGTCTCCATTTGTGGATGAACCTACCAGAGCGAACCGTACTCTAGACCAAATCTATGCTACCATAGTCAATGCTCCAAAGGCAACGCTTCTACCACCTTTTGGCCTTTCTGATCACGCCGCGGTGGTTTGGAGACCCAGTAAGTCCAGGACGGCTATTTCAAAAAAGATATCTGTCCGAAAAATTACGAAATATGGCATGGCTCATTTTGCTGAATCAGTGAACTCTATTGATTGGGTGTCTCTTTTGAATTAATCCGAAGGAGTCGATGAACAAGCATCGATCCTCCAAGATGGCATCAGCAGCCTTGTTAACTGGTGCTTGCCTTTAAGAACTGTCAGATTCCGATCTATTGAGCCTTCTTGGATGAAGCCATCACTGAAATTATTGATAAATAGACGTGACAAGGCATTTCACGCAGGAAAGAAATTGAAATACGAACGGCTCCGAGATGAAGTATCCAACCATATCAAACATCTCAAGCAGCACTATGTTTCATCCATTCGCCGAGTTACTTCCAGAGCCGATTGGAAAATCATCAATTCTGTCAGTAGAAGATCTACTGGTTTACAGTCCTTCGATCATGGTATGTCAGTTGAACAACTCAGTGATTTCTTCAGTTCGGTCCAGCAAACTCCTGGAAGCTCTTTGATGGACTCACTATCTGAGTTGCGCCCTCAGTTAGACCAACTTCCGTCGTGTCCTCTCACTTTGTCTTCAGACGAAGTTGAATGTCTTCTCAGGAAAACTGAGAGAAAATCTTGCGGCCCTGATGGAATTCCCTACTGGATCTTTAAGGATTTCTCTCATGTACTTGCCCCAGTCTTCACTGACCTGTTCAATGCCAGTCTTTCATTGGGACAGGTTCCACTTTGTTTCAAACGTGCGAAC
Source organism: Prostheceraeus crozeri (assembly GCA_907163375.1). NCBI lineage: Eukaryota > Metazoa > Platyhelminthes > Polycladida > Euryleptidae > Prostheceraeus > Prostheceraeus crozeri. The sequence continues at coordinate 138,558 of CAJQUW010010046.1, forward strand.
ATCACTCGTATCCCTAAAGTTTCAAAGCCTAAACATGCTTCGGACTACAGACCTATTTCATTGTTGCCTATCTGCTCTAAGACATTGGAAAAGATCGTGGTCAGGAAATGCATCATTCCTTTTGCGGAGAACATCGATAATACCCAGTTTGCCTATATTCCACGCACTGGAGGCGGTGCTACGACTGATTTAACCCTATTGTACCACAAAATCCTAAATTTTTTGGATCAGCGCTCTGGTGCCGTAAGAATTCTATCAACGGATTTCAGCAAGGCTTTCGACAAGCTTCCTCACCGATCGATCCTCAAGGCACTCAATCATTATCGTTTGCCAAGAGAATTGATTGCATGGATCGGTGATTTCCTTGTTGGTAGACTGCAACGTGTTTGTCAAAACGGTGACATGTCCAGGTGGAGATGTGTGCCGAGTGGTGTCCCATAGGGAAGCGTTGTGGGTCCTTTGCTCTTCTGTATCTCCGTTGCTTCCTTGCAACCCTTGTTCCATAATTCAACAATGATTAAATATGCCGATGACATTACGCTTCTCCAATTTGTGCGAAACAGTGAGGACGACTGTTCGCAGAGTGAATTTAATCACATTGTTTCTTGGACCGAAGAAGTCGGTTTGTCTCTCAATATTTCCAAATGCTAGGTGATGGATGTCATTACAAGGAAAGGTCTTTCTATGAACAATATATTGATTGGTTCAAGTCAGTTACCTTCTGTATTCTCAACCAAGATTTTGGGAGTATCATTTTCTAGTGATCTCAAATGGTCTGATCATATTACTGGGCTTGCCAAGAAATGTTCCCAGCGGTTGTATATCTTGCGAAATTTGAGAAGAGCCAATTGTCCCAAAGACGTCATGTTGCATGTTTATCGCTCATTGATCCGGTCTGTCATGACTTATGCATACCCCTGTTTTGCAAACGCTGCTATGTGTCACCTTCAGATTTTGCCGAGAGTGGAAAGGAGAGCCTACAGAATCATGTATGATCGTTCCATGCTGTCTGGTGAAGAAAATTTTATCACTGTAGGCGAGCTTTCATGCGAAAGACTTTTTCAAAGAGTGTCATGCAACTCAAACCATCCTCTTCGTGTGCTCTTCGACTCCAGACAGCCAACTTATCGCAATCCTCTTCCTCTACGTAGACCGAAGACTAAGACCTCACGCTTGTCGAAATCTTTTATCAAATTTTGTAAATAGTTTTATTGTTGTCATCTCATCTGCCTTTATCATATCATTTTATTATTTGTGAAATCATGATTGTTGCTCGCGTACCGCAATAGTATGCAAATAAAGAGAGTATTATTATTATTGATTAATAAGATTGAGTCTGTTGAGGAGTTGATCCGACATTACTCTTCAGATTTTTCCAAGGATATGGGACAAGTTTGCGCTTATTGGAAGATTGAGGTTGGGCCTGATGCGCTACCAAGATTCTTCAAGCATAGGCCCTGTTGTGTACATCAGCGCATGGATATCCTATTTGGAACAATTCATGGATATATTACTTATTTAGTCTCGTTTAGATTTGTAGATAACTTCACAGGACATGTACATTGTACTTACGCAGTTGCTAGAGTGATGCTAATTTGAATTCATTAACTTCATATTTGTACATAATGCAAGTTTGCATCACTTGTTAGCATAACCTCGCATTGTTGTGAATGGTAATAAAAATTGCCCATGCACAACCTTGGTTTCTTTTGAGGATTTCGTGTCGAAGCCGAAACAATTCACAACATGAGGACAATAAATGATCTTTCAAAACACAGCATTGAAGAATTGAGAGAAATATGAAAACAAATGAAAACATCTGAAAAAAGAAAGAAAACTGCCTTGATCTATCGAATTTTGGAGAATGATGCAAGTGAAAGTGATGAGTGTGAGGATGTTGAGACAGTAACGAGAGCTGCCACGAAACAGTCAGGAAGTCAAAATGAATTATCCCAGATTTTGCGATTTATGAGTGAACAACAGCAGGAAAACTACAATCAACAACAAGAAGAACGCAAACTATTATTACAAATGATTGAAAATTTGACAAATTCTAATCGTTCTGCTGATGTGTCCCATTGTGGTGCAAAGGCTCAGCACTTTGTCTCAGCAAAGGCTGTTCTCGACAAAATTGAATGAATGTTTGAGGACATTGATAACGAATTGTTGCAACTGCGATAGAGAATCTAAATAAAGTGATCGTAGATAACCTGGAAACATTCAATGAAGATTTGACGATAGCTCTACAGAAAAGAATTCTGGAAACAAAGCAAAGAATCCAAGATAAAAAAGGCATTGCAATTGGATTGCGTCAAGACGAAGCACAGAAAAATCAGTCCGGCAGTTTGCCTTCAGGGATAACTCCGCCGAATTTCTTTGATGTTAAACAGTTTCACATATGTTGGGAATCATTTGATGCCATGATCCATATCAACAAACATTTATCATTGTTCTACAAATATCTGTATTTGAGACAGTCCATGAAAGGATCAGCTGCAACATGCTTGGACTCATTTTCTCCTCTCACTGAAAATTATGTAGCAGCTCTTGAATATGTGAAAAAGAGATATGGACAGCCACGCAAAGTTGTCAGGCATCTGATCAAATCCATCGTTGAAATGCCTCAACTGTCTTCGAACGATGCTAAGTCAATGCGCAAAACTCACGATGCAGTGCACGGTAACATTCACAATCCATCAAATCATATGAAAAACATACAAAATCCATTTGATGCTCTTCTGATACCGATTTTGGAATCGAAACTGACAGATGAATTGAAAGAATCATGGGAAAGAGAACTATTGAGGAGTGACGAGAATGAGTTTGTTTCAATTGATGATTTTTTTAAATGACTTGAAAATGAAGTGAAGTCAAAAGAATCGACAGAAGCAAGTTACACGTATGACATGACGAAATCTAAAAAGAAAAATGGAAATTCGATGAAAAATAGGATTCATCCTTATACGACACAATCCCTTGCGACGAACAGAGAATTTGCAGAAAAGGATCTTTGCAAAAGATGTTGGAAGACAAATCACAAGCTATCCGATTGTTTCATATTTTTGGATGATGATGTTAATGTGCGCTGGAATCTCGCGAAGGAACATAACCTGTGTTTTCAATGCCTGAAAGACTTTCATCCTAGAAGATCATGCAAGTCGAATGGTGGATGTTCGGTTGAAGACTGCCATCGAAAGCATCACACATTGCTACATTTCGAAAATGCAAGCAAAACCAATGAAATCAGAGCAACTCAATCTCTAAATTCAAACATCAGTGGTCACTATCAAAGTGAAAGCAATGTGATGCCATCGGCTATGGCCTACATACGAAATCAAAAAGGGAAAGCTATTCCAGTACGATTGGCCTTTGACACTGTGTCAGGATTCATTTATTCGAGAAGAAGTAGCAAAAGAAATGGGATTGAAGTATGAAAAGAATATGGATTTGAAGGTAAACGGATTCGGTGAAAAAGTATCAACTATGAAAACGGGAAGAGTGTCATTCTATCTATCAAAACAAGTGAACGATGAAAAGACATTCTGTATCAATGCACTTGTCCGACCAGGCAGAATATGTGCTCCTTTTGATCCTGTAGTAATTGAATGGAACAGATGCACTCATTTACAGGATTTGGATATAGCTGATAAGTTTCCGCGTTCAGCAAGTGACATTGACATCCTCATTGGAATGAATCATTATTTAAAGCTTGTATCTGGTGCTATCGTGAAGCACCCCACTGATACCAGGATTCCTGCGGCAATGGAAACGGTATTTGGATACGTCATCATGGGAGTAAATGATGGACTATTTCACACTAGAACAAGAACGAACGAAATCGAAAAGGTGGGTTGTATGTTTCTACAAACTCGTCAAAGGACTGATCTTGAATTGAGTGTTCAAAGGTTCTGGGATTTAGAATTCATTGGCATTGTTGATACCAAACCGGTTCTAACCGATGATGACAAGAAAGCACTTGCGAAATTGGACAATTCAATAAAGTTTGATGGTGACCGCTATTCTGTTGCGCTAACTTTCCGCGACAATGCACCAGTCATCAAGAGTAATTATGAAAATGCAAAACGCATCTTGTTTTCAACGGAAAAACGTCCTCAAAAAAAAGGATGGGCTTGTCAGGACAGTTCGACTGCAAAATTCAAAGGGAACTTATGTTCGACCTGTGCAAAAGCTTCACGTGTATGAGACCTTCATTTCAACAGAGATCTCAGAAAAAAGTAATTCGCAATCCTTAAAATGGGCTCAAAATTGACATTAATCAGTAGGATTTCTTACAATGTCGCCACATTGAATGAACATTGTAAAGGCATTGCGTAAGGCATTGCATTGAAAATTTAAAGTTTGTTGAGATGTTGCACCTCTAAAGGGGGGGGGGAGATGTTGTGTACATCAGCGCATGGATATCCTATTTGGAACAATTCATGGATATATTACTTATTTAGTCTCGTTTGGATTTGTAGATGTCTCCACAGGACATGTACATTGTACTTACGCAGTTGCTAGAGTGATGCTAATTTGAATTCATGAACTTCATATTTGCACATAATGCAATTTTGCATCACTTGTTAGCATAACCTCGCATTGTTGTGAATGGTAATAAAAATTGCCCATGTACAACCTTGGTTTCTTTTGAGGATTTCGTGTCGAAGCCGAAACAGGCCCATTCCTTTAGCTATTCGTTCCAAGGTGGAGGCCGAGTTAGTCAGGTTGGTGAGTGAAGGTGTTTTACAGCCTGTGCTGAGTTCAGATTGATCCGCGCCCATTGTTCCAGTTAAGAAAGGTGACGGGACTATTCGCATTTGTGGCGATTACAAGGTAACGGTCAACGCCAAGTTAGTTCAGAATCACTGTCCTTTACGTTGATTGACGATCTGTATGCACGTTGACGGAGGCTGTAATTCATAAAACTTGACATGGAAAGTATGTAAAATGCGAAATTTCTTTAATTTCGTGCCATGAGGCATAGCTCATTAAAAACATTTTTTTCATTTTAAACTTAATCACCGTATTTGCAGGCAAAGAAACAATTGAAACTATACAAATAAGGCAAAAATTTTTCGGTAAAATTCACGCCCTCGTCAATGTTATTAGATGTCAGAATGAATGATGAAGATAAAATTACAAAATTTAATGGTAGTCATAGAGCGCGATGGAAGGCAATAATGCATCAAAACTGATTTCTACAAAAAGTGAATAAAATGCACTATCAAAATATACCATGATAAAAAAGTCTTATCATAGATAGTAGGTATTCATTGGGCTTTGTAGGCAGCGCTACACTATAGATAGCATGGTGCTGCCAAGGTGCCCTGCGTAATGATGTTATGTTGATATGCACTTCTTTACAAAGATTAAGCACTGTAACGACGAAATTCGATGGAAAATTACTGGTGTCTGTACACAGTGTCCTTCAGATACAACGCTAAAACAAGTGACGGAGACGACATTAATACCAATGGAAAAGCCAGAGTTAAACAGAAAAACTGTGTTCGTGATCAAAATATTTGCAAACTCTTGCCGCCTACAAGCACCAATGAAGTCCTACTATTTATGATAATACTTTTTTATCATGTTATATTTTGATAGTGCATTTCATTGACCTGTGTAGAAATAATTTTTGATACATCATTGCTTCCAATCGCGCTCTATGACTGCCATTAAGTTTTGTAATTTTATCTTCATCATTCATTCTAACACCTAATGACATTGAAGAGGGCGTGAATTTTACCACAAGGCATTTGTCTTACTTGTATAATTTCAATTGTTTCTTTGCCTAAAAATGAGGTGATTAAGTAAAAAATGAAAAGTCTATTTTGGACATGCAAGTGCTTAACAGCTTATTTACAATTTTCAATTGAACCTTCTATCCGCAAGTATATCAATACAAGTCGTGGCAATGCCGATTGCACTCGTTTGCCTTTTGGAATAGCGTCCGCCCCCTCGATTGTCTAGAAGCAAATGGATGATTTATTTCGGGACATGCCTCAAGCATGTGCTTACTTGGATGATCTATTGATCACGGGAAAGACTGCTGAAGACGATTTGAACAATTTGGAAGAGGTTTTGAAACGGATGGATTATGCTGGGTTACGTCTGAACCGCCAAAGATGTACTTTTATGTCTTCCGTAATCAAGAACTGTAATAGCCCACATTCCACGATTAATGAGATTCCTGTGAAGTTCAACCTGATCGCATGCGCCCGAGCATGAGAAGTAGGGTTGAGGTTCGTGATAGACGCTGCATCGATGACTGCGTAATAGAGAGGTTGATGATAACGTGTTTGTCGAACTATACAGGGTTCCCACGCTTTTTGAAAAACGAAATTCCCGGGTTTTTCCCGGGTAACATTTTGTGCGTTGAAGTTGTATAATACAAAATTTGCGCAGCAATAAGCCTACGTGCATCAACAGCCTAGTCGACGTGGCTGTTTATTGCAATAAATTTTGCCATTGAGTCATCTATCATCTTCGTAGTGAATAGTGGATTAATCACGGCAATGACGTTTTAACGTACCGGTATTATAGTACATTTCAATTGCTGTTGATAATTTTACCCCATTTGCTCAATATAGCACCAACACGTAGAAGACTATAGTATCGAAAAACTGTATATTCTTTTAAAACAAAACAAGTTTCAAAATCTCAACTCCTTCTAGAAAATCACATCATGAATCTTTGGAAATTACTGACTTTTAATCGCATGTAAAACAATGATTATTATTATAAAAACAGATCTTTAAGACGGTTTTCACACCAGCGTAGCATATAGGCTACAGCATACAGCTTGTGACAATGACAGCATCAAAAACAATAGCAGACGCGGCATCGGAACAAAGAGCTGATTAATGAATAGACTGCATGATTTAGATCGTATTAAGCATGTTGCTTGCCAGAATGCCAACAATAAACATGCTCGATAAAAAGAAAAATCATGTAGCAAGTTTGAAGCAGCATCAAGCAGCAACTATACAAGTTGGTCAGCTGAATAGCTGTCTGAATAGATGTTATACGGCAAATACTGTCAGTCACATGCTACATACCACGTCCATGGTGTGAAAGTCGCCTAATGCAACTCATCTACACTGCAAAAATGAAGACTGTTTCTTAGTTTCAGAATAGAATAACAACTTATACCGGTACTTGATACATATAAAAAACAATTGCAAAATATAGCGGGAGAGCATTGGTCTAAACTATCAAAAATAACTATTACCCGAAACTTAATATTGGAAAATGGAAGCGGTAAAAGTAAGCAACAGCACGGTATAAACAAATCACTATGTGTTCTTCAGTAGCTTCTCTTTTTCTTCCAATTCAGCAGTCATTTTTCGCATCTCACCTTGAAGTTCAGTGGATCTTCTTCTCAATGCGTTTTCCTTTGTAACCAAAGTTATTTGTCCCGTTCGCTCGGCTTCGTCGTAAGTTAGTTCTGCATTACTTTTCAGGAGAGAAATGTTGGCTTCTGTCTTTCTCCGATTTTCTCTCAGAATCTCTATGCTCTTCATTATGATATTTCGTTTCTCACAATTCACTTTCTCTTCATTTTTGTTTTTTTTCAGATTCCAATGATCTCATGTATTGCTGTCGCGAGAGCTTGCAGGACTGGATTAGTTCTTTTGTAATCACAAAATTATCAATTCCACCGATGCGTATGCATAAAATGAAGAAAAAACTTATACTTTTTAAAATTTCCCGGGTTTTTCCCGGATATTGTTGATATTTTTCGTTTTCCCGGTTTCCCTGGTGCGTGGGAACCCTGACTATAGCAGAGGTGAGAAGTGGCTTTATGGTAGGATCGTTGAGGCACATAGCCCAGCCACGATCAGGGTACATTTAGATTCCGGAGTTCAGGTGAAGAAACACGCAGAACAGATAAGAAGTGCTGATGTTCGAGATGTTGAGAAAGCTTGAAGGTAGTAAACCACTAGACGTAGGAGTAGAACAAGACGTAAATAAGATCACGCACTTCCCAATTTCAAGCGATTTGGAGTGACGTCATCCATCCAGAGTTCGAGGGAGGTGTGCTATCGGAGTGCGGGCAGGTGGTTGAGTTTGCACGAAGGACGCGGCGACTTCGAGGACTTACGCTAGAGTTGTGACTCCGACACCGAAGACATGCAAATCCCGAAGTCAGCAGACGAAAAGCAGCGAACGAAGTGATATTGCGCCATCGTGGTCATGCAAATCGGACAGGACAAGGAAGCCACCGTTGAGGCTGTACCTCTAAGGGGGAGATGTGACATCGCCTAGTTTTGCAATGTTTGACGTCTATGTTTGATATTGAATTCTTATTTGTGTGCATGCTTCTTAATTTGAGAAATATAGCTCGCCTGCAAATATGATACTAAATGATTCCACAAGTGGAGATGCTTATGTTTATGTTGAAACCTGAATGTATTGAGTGGGACAGAAACACGGTTGTAAATATTGTGTAAAAATAATATACTACGTGGATGTATATATCCAAGTTAGATATATTATTCATTCGAAGGCTGTCTGAATTTGCATAGCTTTCACTGGAATCAAACGATTCTCATGCAGCGATGAGGCAAGACTTACTGGCTTCAGAAATTGGTAAATAAATTTCATGTGAATAATACGATAATGTTTAAATAAAAGGTTGCTACAATAAATAGCGTGAAGTATTCAAACAGAATTTTGCAATCACACACAGAAATCCAACTGCTCGTTTTTTTTTTTAATCAAGTGGGACCGGAATGGACAATAGATGCTTGTTGATATTCACTTCAGCCGATTTTTAGGCGACGATCTAGATCTTGATAAGAGTAGATAATTGAGAAATTCAACCACAGTCACTTGCAGATAGCTCTGAATTCCTCCAAACTGCTTCGATTGCCAAGATTCCTTCAGATTCGAGGAATTCTGAACATAGATATTGATGTTGGTCCCTCTGACAATTATTGAAGAACATAGAAGTCACACGAATTTTACTTCACCTGATGACTTCACCATAGACTCAGTAATCTCACCTCGACATAGTAATCCGATGTCTATGGATTTCGCCATCCCCTTCTCAACATTCCTCACTGCATAGTGCATCCATTAAATGTAGCCAGACATCGATGTGTGCTTCGGCGATGGAAGGCGTAGGATTTTGCGCATTTTGCATGCATTGAAAAGTGAAGGAGAAAGCAATTTAAATGAAAACTCATCATGAATTTCTCGTGTTTCTATGGTTTTCGGTACCAAAAGAGTCTGAAAAAGTGAGTTTGGGATTGCTATTTTGCAAATCTCTGCAATGTCGATTACCTATGGAATGCCAGATAAAAGCATAGAGCAAGTGAGAAGAAGAAGAGACAGGTGCACAAATGAAGATTGTTTTAAAACCTTAAAGAAAATAGCAGAACTTTGCATTATTAATATATTACTTACTTTCCATGTTGCAGGACATATGATATGATGGGGTGTAGATAAAATCCGAACAACAAATCTATTCCGAACAATTAAAATCTCATTGAAAATGGAAAAATATTGAGCCGAACATTTCATATATGAGTAGAAAGTAGTTAGTTTTACCTGCTCGTGAACTTAAATCAGCAAGAAAGTCATAAAATCATATTCCAAACAAATCCGAACAAGTCCGAACACCTCCGAACAAGCCCGAACAACCAAAGGTTAAAATCCGAACATCTATAATACTACCGAACAAAGAGTATGCGGTTTCAAACGCAAGAGGTTTGCTATTCTACGCAATAATGACACATCGGCACTGCTTTCCTGCTATTTTTCCCCTCCGAACAACTAATATGACCTAAAGTATAATCAAAATTGGCTCCGAAAAACTAATTCATCCGTGAAAAATGACCCCAACAACACTCTAGTCCACTTATTTGGCTCCGAACAACTCGAAGATGCAATCATTCCCCTTCGAACAACTCCTTCAACCTGAAAAATGACCCGAACAACACTCTAGTACACTCAATTGGCTCCGAACAACTCCTTCAACCCTGAAAAATGATCCGAACAACACTCTAGTCCACTCAATTGCCTCCGAACAACTCGAAGATGCAATCATTCCCCTCCGAACAACTCATTCAACACAGAAAAAATGACCCGAACAACACTCCAGTCCACTCAATTGCCTCCGAACAACTCGAAGATGCAATCATTCCCCTCCGAACAACTCCTTCAGCCCTGAAACGTGACCCGAACAACACTCCAGTCCACTCAATTGCCTCCGAACAACTCGAAGATGCAATCATTCCCCTCCGAACAACTCCTTCAACACTGAAAAATGACCCGAACAACACTCTAGTCCACTTGTTTGACTCCGAACAACTCGAAGGTGCAATCATTCCCCTCCGAACAACTCCTTCAACACTGAAAAATGATCCGAACAATACTCCAGTCCACTCAATTGCCTCCGAACAACTCGAAGATGCAATCATTCCCCTCCGAACAACTCCTTCAACACTGAAAAATGACCCGAACAACACTCTAGTCCACTTGTTTGACTCCGAACAACTCGAAGGTGCAATGATTCCCCTCCGAACAACTCCTTCAACACTGAAAAATGATCCGAACAATACTCTAGTCCACTCAATTGCCTCCGAACAACTCGAAGATGCAATCATTCCCCTTCGAACAACTCCTTCAACACTGAAAAATGACCCCAACAACACTCTAGTCCACTCAATTGGCTCCGAACAACTCCTTCAACCCTGAAAAATGATCCGAACAACACTCCAGTACACTCAATTGCCTCCGAACAACTCGAAGATGCAATCATTCCCCTCCGAACAACTCCTTCAACACTGAAAAATGACCCGAACAACACTCCAGTCCACTCAATTGCCTCCGAACAACTCGAAGATGCAATCATTCCCCTCCGAACAACTCCTTCATCCCTAAAAAAATGATCCGAACAACACTCCAGTCCACTTGTTTGGCTCCGAACAACTCGAAGGTGCAATCATTCCCCTCCGAACAACTCCTTCAACCCTGAAAAATGATCCGAACAACACGCCAGTACACTCAATTGCCTCCGAACAACTCGAAGATGCAATCATTCCCCTCCGAACAACTCCTTCAACACTGAAAAATGAACCGAACAACACTCCAGTCCACTCAATTCCCTCCGAACAACTCGAAGATGCAATCATTCCCTCCGAACAACTCCTTCAACACTGAAAAATGACCCGAACAACACTCCAATCCACTCAATTGCCTCCGAACAACTCGAAGATGCAATCATTCCCCTCCGAACAACTCCTTCATCCCTAAAAAATGATCCGAACAACACTCTAGTCCACTTATTTGACTCCGAACAACTCGAAGATGCAATCATTCCCCTCCGAACAACTCCTTCAACACTGAAAAATGATCCGAACAACACTCTAGTCCACTCAATTGCCTCCGAACAACTCGAAGATGCAATCATTAACCTCCGAACAACTCCTTCAACCCTGAAAAATGACCCGAACAACACTCCAGTCCACTTAATTGCCTCCGAACAACTCCTTCAACCTGAAAAATGACCCGAACAACACTCTAGTCCACTCAATTGGCTCCGAACAACTCCTTCAACCCTGAAAAATGATCCGAACAACACTCTAGTCCACTCAATTGCCTCCGAACAACTCGAAGAAGCAATCTTACTGCTCCGAACAACTCCTTCTACTCTGAAACGTGACCCGAACAACACTCTAGTCCACTCAATTGACTCCGAACAACTCGAAGATGCAATCATTCCCCTCCGAACAGCTCCTTCAACACTGAAAAATGACCAGAACAACACTCTAGTCCACTTATTTGCCTCCGAACAACTCGAAGATGCAATCTTACTGCTCCGAACAACTCCTTCAACCCTGAAAAATGACCCGAACAACACTCTAGTACACTCAATTGCCTCCGAACAACTCGAAGATGCAATCATTCCCCTCCGAACAACTCCTTCAGCCCTGAAACGTGACCCGAACAACACTCTAGTCCACTTGTTTGGCTCCGAACAACTCGAAGATGCAATCATTCCCCTCCGAACAACTCCTTCAACCCTGAAAAATGATCCGAACAACACTCTAGTCCACTCAATTGCCTCCGAACAACTTGAAGAACCAATCTTACTGCTCCGAACAACTCCTTCAGCCCTGAAAAATGACCCGAACAACACTCTAGTCCACTCAATTGACTCCGAACAATTCGAAGATGCAATCATTAACCTCCGAAAAAACTCCTTCAACCCTGAAAAATGACCCGAACAACACTCCAGTCCACTTGTTTGGCTCCGAACAACTCCTTCAACCCTGAAAAATGATCCGAACAACACTCTAGTCCACTCAATTGCCTCCGAACAACTGGAAGATGCAATCATTCCCCTCCTAACAACTCCTTCAACACTGAAAAAGATCCGAACAACACTCTAGTCCACTTGTTTGGCTCCGAACAACTCGAAGATGCAATCATTAACTACGAACAACTCTTTCAACCCTGGAAAATGACCCGAACAACACTCTAGTCCACTCAATTGCCTCCGAACAACTCGAAGATGCAATCTTACTGCTCTGAACAACTCCTTCAACACTGAAAAATGATCCGAACAATACTCTAGTCCACTCAATTGCCTCCGAACAACTCGAAGATGCAATCATTCCCCTTCGAACAACTCCTTCAACACTGAAAAATGACCCGAACAACACTCTAGTCCACTCAATTGCCTCCGAACAACTCGAAGATGCAATCTTACTGCTCTGAACAACTCCTTCAACCCTGAAAAGTGATCCGAACAACACTCTAGTCCACTTATTTGACTCCGAACAACTCGAAGATGCAATCATTCCCCTCCGAACAACTCCTTCAACACTGAAAAAGATCCGAACAACACTCTAGTCCACTCAATTGCCTCCGAACAACTCGAAGATGCAATCATTAACCTCCGAACAACTCTTTCAACCCTGGAAAATGACCCGAACAACACTCTAGTCCACTCAATTGCCTCCGAACAACTCGAAGATGCAATCTTACTGCTCTGAACAACTCCTTCAACACTGAAAAATGATCCGAACAATACTCTAGTCCACTCAATTGCCTCCGAACAACTCGAAGATGCAATCATTCCCCTTCGAACAACTCCTTCAACACTGACAAATGACCCCAACAACACTCTAGTCCACTCAATTGGCTCCGAACAACTCCTTCAACCCTGAAAAATGATCCGAACAACACTCCAGTACACTCAATTGCCTCCGAACAACTCGAAGATGCAATCATTCCCCTCCGAACAACTCCTTCAACACTGAAAAATGACCCGAACAACACTCCAGTCCACTCAATTGCCTCCGAACAACTCGAAGATGCAATCATTCCCCTCCGAACAACTCCTTCATCCCTAAAAAATGATCCGAACAACACTCCAGTCCACTTGTTTGGCTCCGAACAACTCGAAGGTGCAATCATTCCCCTCCGAACAACTCCTTCAACCCTGAAAAATGATCCGAACAACACTCCAGTACACTCAATTGCCTCCGAACAACTCGAAGATGCAATCATTCCCCTCTGAACAACTCCTTCAACACTGAAAAATGATCCGAACAACACTCTAGTCCACTCAATTGCCTCCGAACAACTCGAAGATGCAATCATTAACCTCCGAACAACTCTTTCAACCCTGGAAAATGACCCGAACAACACTCTAGTCCACTTGTTTGGCTCCGAACAACTCCTTCAACCCTGAAAAATGATCCGAACAACACTCTAGTCCACTCAATTGCCTCCGAACAACTCGAAGAAGCAATCTTACTGCTCCGAACAACTCCTTCTACTCTGAAACGTGACCCGAACAACACTCCAGTCCACTCAATTGCCTCCGAACAACTCGAAGATGCAATCTTACTGCTCCGAACAACTCCTTCAACCCTGAACAGTGATGCGAACAACACTCTAGTCCACTTATTTGCCTCCGAACAACTCGAAGATGCAATCTTACTGCTCCGAACAACTCCTTCAACCCTGAAAAATGACCCGAACAACACTCTAGTACACTCAATTGCCTCCGAACAACTCCTTCAACCCTGAAAAATGATCGGAACAACACTCCAGTCCACTTTTTTGGCTCCGAACAACTCCTTCAACCCTGAAAAATGATCCGAACAACACTCTAGTCCACTCAATTGCCTCCGAACAACTGGAAGAAGCAATCTTACTGCTCCGAACAACTCCTTCAACACTGAAAAATGACCCGAACAACACTCTAGTCCACTCAATTGCCTCCGAACAACTTGAAGAACCAATCTTACTGCTCCGAACAACTCCTTCAGCCCTGAAAAATGACCCGAACAACACTCTAGTCCACTCAATTGACACCGAACAACTCGAAGATGCAATCATTCCCCTCCGAACAGCTCCTTCAACACTGAAAAATGACCAGAACAACACTCTAGTCCACTTGTTTGGCTCCGAACAACTCGAAGATGCAATCATTCCCCTCCGAACAACTCCTTCAACCCTGAAAAATGATCCGAACAACACTCTAGTCCACTCAATTGCCTCCGAACAACTTGAAGAACCAATCTTACTGCTCCGAACAACTCCTTCAGCCCTGAAAAATGACCCGAACAACACTCTAGTCCACTCAATTGACTCCGAACAATTCGAAGATGCAATCATTAACCTCCGAACAACTCCTTCAACCCTGAAAAATGACCCGAACAACACTCCAGTCCACTTGTTTGGCTCCGAACAACTCCTTCAGCCCTGAAAAAGGATCCGAACAACACTCTAGTCCACTCAATTGCCTCCGAACAACTGGAAGATGCAATCATTCCCCTCCGAACAACTCCTTCAACACTGAAAAATGACCCGAACAACACTCTAGTCCACTCAATTGCCTCCGAACAACTCGAAGACGCAATCTTACTGCTCTGAACAACTCCTTCAACCCTGAAAAGTGATCCGAACAACACTCTAGTCCACTTAATTGCCTCCGAACAACTCGAAGATGCAATCATTCCCCTCCGAACAACTCCTTCAACACTGAAAAATGATCCGAACAACACTCTAGTCCACTCAATTGCCTCCGAACAACTCGAAGATGCAATCATTAACCTCCGAACAACTCTTTCAACCCTGGAAAATGACCCGAACAACACTCTAGTCCACTTGTTTGGCTCCGAACAACTCCTTCAACCCTGAAAAATGATCCGAACAACACTCTAGTCCACTCAATTGCCTCCGAACAACTCGAAGATGCAATCATTCCCCTCCGAACAACTCCTTCAACACTGAAAAATGACCCGAACAACACTCCAGTCCACTCAATTGCCTCCGAACAACTCGAAGATGCAATCATTCCCCTCCGAACAACTCCTTCATCCCTAAAAAATGATCCGAACAACACTCCAGTCCACTTGTTTGGCTCCGAACAACTCGAAGGTGCAATCATTCCCCTCCGAACAACTCCTTCAACCCTGAAAAATGATCCGAACAACACTCCAGTACACTCAATTGCCTCCGAACAACTCGAAGATGCAATCATTCCCCTCCGAACAACTCCTTCAACACTGAAAAATGATCCGAACAACACTCTAGTCCACTCAATTGCCTCCGAACAACTCGAAGATGCAATCATTAACATCCGAACAACTCTTTCAACCCTGGAAAATGACCCGAACAACACTCTAGTCCACTTGTTTGGCTCCGAACAACTCCTTCAACCCTGAAAAATGATCCGAACAACACTCTAGTCCACTCAATTGCCTCCGAACAACTCGAAGAAGCAATCTTACTGCTCCGAACAACTCCTTCTACTCTGAAACGTGACCCGAACAACACTCCAGTCCACTCAATTGCCTCCGAACAACTCGAAGATGCAATCTTACTGCTCCGAACAACTCCTTCAACCCTGAACAGTGATGCGAACAACACTCTAGTCCACTTATTTGCCTCCGAACAACTCGAAGATGCAATCTTACTGCTCCGAACAACTCCTTCAACCCTGAAAAATGACCCGAACAACACTCTAGTACACTCAATTGCCTCCGAACAACTCCTTCAACCCTGAAAAATGATCGGAACAACACTCCAGTCCACTTTTTTGGCTCCGAACAACTCCTTCAACCCTGAAAAATGATCCGAACAACACTCTAGTCCACTCAATTGCCTCCGAACAACTCGAAGATGCAATCTTACTGCTCCGAACAACTCCTTCAACACTGAAAAATGACCCGAACAACACTCTAGTCCACTCAATTGCCTCCGAACAACTTGAAGAACCAATCTTACTGCTCCGAACAACTCCTTCAACACTGAAAAATGACCCGAACAACACTCTAGTCTACTCAATTGCCTCCGAACAACTCGAAGATGCAATCATTCCCCTCCGAACAGCTCCTTCAACACTGAAAAATGATCCGAACATCACTTTAGTCTACTTGTTTGGCTCCGAACAACTCGAAGATGCAATCATTCCCCTCCGAAAAACTCCTTCAACCCTGAAAAATGATCCGAACAATACTCTAGTCCACTCAATTGCCTCCGAACAACTTGAAGAACCAATCTTACTGCTCCGAACAACTCCTTCAGCCCTGAAAAATGACCCGAACAACACTCTAGTCCACTCAATTGACTCCGAACAATTCGAAGATGCAATCATTAACCTCCGAACAACTCCTTCAACCCTGAAAAATGACCCGAACAACACTCTAGTCCACTTGTTTGGCTCCGAACAACTCCTTCAACCCTGAAAAATGATCCGAACAACACTCTAGTCCACTCAATTGCCTCCGAACAACTGGAAGATGCAATCATTCCCCTCCGAACAACTCCTTCAACACTGAAAAATGACCCGAACAACACTCTAGTCCACTCAATTGCCTCCGAACAACTCGAAGATGCAATCTTACTGCTCTGAACAACTCCTTCAACCCCTGAAAAGTGATCCGAACAACACTCTAGTCACTTAATTGCCTCCGAACAACTCGAAGATGCAATCATTCCCCTCCCAACAACTCCATCAACACTGAAAAATGATCAAAACAACACTCAAGTCCACTCAATTGACTCCGAACAACTCGAAGATGCAATCAATAACATCCGAACAACTCTTTCAACCTGGAAAATGACCCGAACAACACTCTAGTCCACTTGTTTGGCTCCGAACAACTCCTTCAAACCTGAAAAATGATCCGAACAACACTCTAGTCCACTCAATTGCCTCCGAACAACTCGAAGAAGCAATCTTACTGCTCCGAACAACTCCTTCTACTCTGAAACGTGACCCGAACAACACTCCAGTCCACTCAATTGCCTCCGAACAACTCGAAGATGCAATCTTACTGCTCCGAACAACTCCTTCAACCCTGAACAGTGATGCGAACAACACTCTAGTCCACTTAATTGCCTCCGAACAACTCGAAGATGCAATCTTACTGCTCCGAACAACTCCTTCAACCCTGAAAAATGACCCGAACAACACTCTAGTACACTCAATTGCCTCCGAACAACTCCTTCAACCTGAAAAGTGACCCGAACAACACTCCAGTCCACTTTTTTGGCTCCGAACAACTCCTTCAACCCTGAAAAATGATCCGAACAACACTCTAGTCCACTCAATTGCCTCCGAACAACTGGAAGAAGCAATCTTACTGCTCCGAACAACTCCTTCAACACTGAAAAATGACCCGAACAACACTCTAGTCCACTCAATTGCCTCCGAACAACTTGAAGAACCAATCTTACTGCTCCGAACAACTCCTTCAGCCCTGAAAAATGACCCGAACAACACTCTAGTCCACTCAATTGACACCGAACAACTCGAAGATGCAATCATTCCCCTCCGAACAGCTCCTTCAACACTGAAAAATGACCAGAACAACACTCTAGTCCACTTGTTTGGCTCCGAACAACTCGAAGATGCAATCATTCCCCTCCGAACAACTCCTTCAACCCTGAAAAATGATCCGAACAACACTCTAGTCCACTCAATTGCCTCCGAACAACTTGAAGAACCAATCCTACTGCTCCGAACAACTCCTTCAGCCCTGAAAAATGACCCGAACAACACTCTAGTCCACTCAATTGACTCCGAACAATTCGAAGATGCAATCATTAACCTCCGAACAACTCCTTCAACCCTGAAAAATGACCCGAACAACACTCCAGTCCACTTGTTTGGCTCCGAACAACTCCTTCAACCCTGAAAAATGATCCGAACAACACTCTAGTCCACTCAATTGCCTCCGAACAACTGGAAGATGCAATCATTCCCCTCCGAACAACTCCTTCAACACTGAAAAATGACCCGAACAACACTCTAGTCCACTCAATTGCCTCCGAACAACTCGAAGATGCAATCTTACTGCTCTGAACAACTCCTTCAACCCTGAAAAGTGATCCGAACAACACTCTAGTCCACTTAATTGCCTCCGAACAACTCGAAGATGCAATCATTCCCCTCCGAACAACTCCTTCAACACTGAAAAATGATCCGAACAACACTCTAGTCCACTCAATTGCCTCCGAACAACTCGAAGATGCAATCATTAACCTCCGAACAACTCTTTCAACCCTGGAAAATGACCCGAACAACACTCTAGTCCACTTGTTTGGCTCCGAACAACTCCTTCAAACCTGAAAAATGATACGAACAACACTCTAGTCCACTCAATTGCCTCCGAACAACTCGAAGAAGCAATCTTACTGCTCCGAACAACTCCTTCTACTCTGAAACGTGACCCGAACAACACTCCAGTCCACTCAATTGCCTCCGAACAACTCGAAGATGCAATCTTACTGCTCCGAACAACTCCTTCAACCCTGAACAGTGATGCGAACAACACTCTAGTCCACTTAATTGCTCGAACAACTCGAAGATGCAATCTTACTGCTCCGAACAACTCCTTCAACCCTGAAAAATGACCCGAACAACACTCTAGTACACTCAATTGCCTCCGAACAACTCCTTCAACCCTGAAAAATGATCCGAACAACACTCCAGTCCACTTTTTTGGCTCCGAACAACTCCTTCAACCCTGAAAAATGATCCGAACAACACTCTAGTCCACTCAATTGCCTCCGAACAACTGGAAGAAGCAATCTTACTGCTCCGAACAACTCCTTCAGCCCTAAAAAATGACCCGAACAACACTCTAGTCCACTCAATTGCCTCCGAACAACTCGAAGATGCAATCATTCCCCTCCGAACAACTCCTTCAACACTGAAAAGTGACCCGAACAACACTCCAGTCCACTCAATTGACTCCGAACAACTCGAAGATGCAATCACTAACCTCCGAAAACTTCTTCAACACTGAAAAGTGATCCGAACAACACTCTAGTCCACTCAATTGCCTCCGAACAACTCGAAGATGCAATCATTCCCCTCCGAACAACTCCTTCAACCCTGAAACGTGACCCGAACAACACTCCAATCCACTCAATTGCCTCCGAACAACTCGAAGATGCAATCATTCCCCTCCGAACAACTCCTTCATCCCTAAAAAATGATCCGAACAACACTCTAGTCCACTTATTTGACTCCGAACAACTAGAAGATGTAATCATTCCCCTCCGAACAACTCCTTCAACCCTGAAAAATGATCCGAGCAATAATCTAGTTTACTCAGTTGCCTCCGAACAACTCTAGAAGTGTAGTGTATCAACGTATTTTAAGGAAGTAGGTATGTGGATAATTGTCAGTGTATATTTCCATCGGGAGATCACTTCTCCTCTCCAGTGCTTTGGGGAGACAGTATGGCACCACTGATAGTAAGTCAACACAACCAAGAAATGATCACATCGGGTGAGGCGATGTGTTTTCATCGTTTTAGTGAATGACTATCATGAAAGCGAAAAACCTTTATCCTCGTAGCATGTGATGAAATTGAAATATTGAATACATGTATTCTTATGCAACACTCACGTAATCGCAAATAGCTATGCAACGCGCTATCTGGCGAATAGGAATTTACTTCAGGTTCAACGCACGTCATCAAGTCGCCCACTGCTCCGCCTTAATCTGTGGCCACGACTGTGACATTTGGGGGTCGTTTATTTCCGTTACCGAAGTCTGAGTGAAACTCAAACCAGCATATTATTTAACAGAGTTCTACTATTTACACTTGAAAAGTCGATCATGCCCTCAGATTTGGCACACAGGTCTGTGCAATAGGTTAGAAAAGGATCACAATTTCTTACACATATTAGTTTTTTACTATGACGTCATTCCTAATGTCATACTTTTCGTATAAACGTTGTTTTTAAAGGCGCTAAAAAAACTGAAAACGATATGGTGATTTGTACCGTGTATTTTGATTTCCTTCATATCAGTGGAAACAATCCGGGACAACGAAAACTGTGCTTATATTAACAGGACGTATGTAACAGTCAAAACATCAATTGTTTTCATGCTTGGATGCTAATCTCTATGTATAATAACAATCGTGAAAAAATTATTTGGCGTGAATTATAACAACATGAAATAACTATTTACAGATATGAAGTGGCTACATTCGGTGTCGAGATCAGTGTCAGTCAAAATATCTATAGTCTTCATGCGGACTTAGTAAAGTCTGTGTCTAGCTACTATATACAGATATGTACAGCTGTTCTATTCGGCGTCGAGATCTGAAACAGTCAAAGCATGTGCACTAGTCATCTGTGAATGATAAAAAACAATCTAAGAAAGTGATCTGAGTACTATACTGTATACAGATGTGTAACAGTTCTATTCGGCGTGGAGATTTGTTGCAGTCGAGGCATCTGCAGTCATGCGTGCATAATGAAGTTTGAGTAATACAACAATCTAAAAAATCTGAAAAACATATATACAGAGATGAAGCAGTCTCATTCGGTGTCGAGATTTGAAACATTCAAAACGTCAGTGTAGTTAGCGATGTCTGAAAATACTGATCCGGCTACTACTTACAGATAAGAAGCTGCCCTATTCGTCGTTGAGATCTGAAGCAGTTCTCAAAGCATATGTACTCGCTATGCGTAGCTGGTAACAATTAAAAAACTGAGCTGATTACTAAAAAAAGTTATGTAGCGGCTCTATTCCGTGTCGAGATCGAGATCAACATCGTAAGATTTCCACGTGACTAGGCGTTGAAACTTCAGTCGCTTCCCTTCCCTTGGTATTCGATGATATGCCTTTGCGTACGTCACCAATATCGAGTTGTACTGGAAAAGGTGTACATAACATTTCATATTGGAAAACCCCATCACTGCCACTGATACTTACCCCTAGGTCATCGGACACCACACTGTCATTAATATCTACTGCGCCGATTCGGGTGTCATTCAGTCGGTACAACGCTTCTCCGCAGAAGACATATGTCAAATCTGAAAAGAATGTAGGAGTTAATTTTTAACGCAACGGAAAAGAAGGCTGATATAGATGAAAAATCCAAACTCCATAAGTGTCTATTTTGTTTCATCAACCTTCAAAATAAATGGGATGACAATTTTCTATTATAGGAGGTACATCGGGCGAAACGCCTTTTTTTCCTTGTGACCGAGTTTGTTTTTTTAAATCAATCCCCACCCTCACAGTGTTAAGCAGGAATGAAGAATGTGTACGTTTTAATTGTCAGGTTTGATCCGATCAAGGTTTGAGCTGAGGTCTACCGTACGTAGAGCGAGCACACGTGTCCCATACACATGACACTGCTTCGAACAAAGTCTTGAGTGAATACCCCAACGAAATTCACATGAACATTACTACTATTGAAATGAGTTAGGTAATAAGTGGGATTCAGAAAGAAAGTAAACAGAATAAGAAAAAGGGAAAATTGGTTATCGAGGTAAAGAGAAACTCCCTACATCACCACATACTCCATTTTGACATAGGTTAGGCTACAATCGAAAAATGCAGATAGCCTACAGTGTGTGTAGTATGGAAGCACTCGTGTAAGAGAAATGATGTGTGCCTCGAACACACACTTGGATTGCTGTATGACCTGGGTATCTGGTAGCTGCAACCAACCCACTACGTGTAGCTAATTTATCCTACTCTCACTGATGTCACTGCACTTGCACGTAAATAACTCACAGTGGCCGTTGTTGTCAGAAACCGCGCATAACCAAAGCTGCTTTGAGATCAAACTTCGTACGATGAATGACGATTTGCCTGGAAATAACAAGTACATATTTTGTTTTTTGACAAGTTTCTAAGTTCAAACTTAATTTCTCGACTTAGAAACTTGAGACATTAGATGGAGAACCTTGACGTGCTGCTGAGGTATATCTCAACGTTAGACAGCGAAAGGAACCCGCACAATTGCGGAAACTAAGGGATACCATCACCATCGAAAAGTCACAACGTCAAACAAAATTCACTGCCTAAATACAAATGATGATCACTCAGAATCTATCACATACGTCGTTCTGAAACATATTTACATCGAAGCCGTAAGTCGATGTCATCATCTTTAAGAAATTTGGGTCTGTAACTAAGTTGTTGTAAACAACACGGAGAACAAGTGTGGCCATGGAGAATTCATTGAGTTCATTTTTTAACTTTAGGTCCATCAAATGTTTCTAAATCGATAGTCAGATTAGTGTAATAGAAGCTAACATCTGAAAAAGTTATTATACAAAGTAATTAAAACGCCCCTTTTCAGTTTAGGCCATTATAATCAAGTTAAAGTTAAAAGTGTGGCAGACAGGCCTTCGGCGTCAGCGCCTTCAACGGTCGATGTTTGAATGGCACACATGCAGCCCTTGTGAAGGTTTATATAAGAGTAAATGATATCAAGAAATGTGTTGCATGCATGATTGGCTGTTAACTGTGAAGTTAGATTGTACAAAGATAATTCATGTTTGCTATTGATTGCTGGCTTAACCCATTTAGCGCCAGTGTAACGTTTTCGTTACATCACTTTTCGGAATCTGCTTTCTTCTCCAGCTTGCGTCATATGATACAATATTTTGATTACCACACATTATTGATCACATATTTTCAGGTAAACAATCGCCAATTCAAAATTTATCACTTTTTAGTGCTTATATTTTATCACGAAATTAGACAAAATGGGCTTAAAATCTGCTAGTATACTGAAAGGCCCAGTGTATGAACGTCCACATGTAATTTACTGTCAATGTCATTTGCGTGATCTCATTATCCATCAAATACCGAAAATAGCAATCAATACTTGCTCGGATATTCATTCATGACATGGCACGTAATTTTTTTGAACCGTAACGTTTTAGTTACACTGGCGTAATATGATATACAAATGTTAAATACAGCAACAATATAAATGAAGTAAATGGTGGTGAATACTATCAATTTTCTTTAAAAGTAATGTTTGTTGAATACTGAAATCGAACAATTTCATTAGAATATTGCATTCTTAGTGTATTCTATGAGTCTGTAATGGTTGTTGCTATTTATAGTCTATGGCTTTCTCGTCACAAAATCAACGAAGTCAATTGCCGCAGTAATTTCCTCAATATTAGACTTGTTAGTTCATGTACAGAAGCAAGTCAAAGAGAGATCAAATCTCAAGCATTTTCTCTTACAGCTTAATCATAAACATCGCAGGGTGCCAGTTCGCCTGGGCATAGAATACAAAGATGTCCTCCGACTCGAGCAATTTCAATCCAAAACTTCTTTGGCTGTAGACGATGGGTCTCTCTCTACAAGGGCACGCCAGAGGCTCGAGATGGCCCAAACTGGTTTTAAAATATCTATAAAGGCTTAGTCTTGATTATATCAACCTGTGTAGCTATCTGAAGACAATACCCAAGCTGTTGCTAACTATGGATAAAGAAGCTACTGAATTATGCAATAGGCCTAATGCCGACGATCACGGTATATGAATGTTGCCACAAAACCTCCATAAGTAAATGCTTCATCAGAGTTTTGAAGCGATGATGAGTTTATGTGTCTCAGAGGTAAGTCTCTCAAACGATGTCTCAGAGGTTAGTGACATCGTAAGGCAGTGTGAGATTGCAACGAAAAGATGATTTGAATGATCATTTCAGTAAACAGAAAAATCAGTCAATAAATTGGTAAATATCGGTTAATTTCCATCTTCGCAGATAGGGCAAACATTCT